>JZKD02S2076475.1:15902-31059 GCA_000966675.3 Picea glauca | reverse complement strand
TATTAAATATTCTATTATTTTTTTATTTTTAAATTTCAATAGTATGGTTATGAATTGAAGATGCTAGCATATTTTTAGTCGTCCTTCCAAATCAATGAATTAGATCTCATGTTCATAACTTTCTAGCATTTCTAAAAACTTCTGTTAACCTCTTTACTTTTTAACATTTACTTAATATGATTAGGAAATTACTGTGTGACCATTAAGAAATGATTAACAAACTTAATTGAAATTACACCATTATTAACTTTTTATTATTTTACAGTATTAGATTTACATTTGTGCCACGTTTACTTAGGGCAGCTCCATAATTACAATTGTTTATTCTGTTGTTTATCTTCTATTATTTTTTTTCTCTTCCTATATATTTTTCCAGTGGGCACTGCTGCTGCTTAATGTTCGGCAGATCGATATTCAGAGATATTAACGGCCTGTGCGGTCTCGGCGATCGGGCCACTCTGATGTTAATGTTGAGGTGGATTTCAAGATGATCCTAATCGATCCAGGCCTGTATGTTTCGTCCTCTCTTGAGATTCAATACATGGAATTTCTCCCCATACCAATAGCCGGCGGTCTTGGCCTCGACAGAGACGAGATTGTTGATGTCCACGCCCACGTGGTTGCCGTGGGGCTCGTAGAATTCAACATTCATGCTGGTATCGAATTCCACTGCAAACAAGTTGTTGTATGGCTTCCCGTTGCCGCTGAGGTTAAACAAGCTCAAATACTGGGACGACATCGCGCCCATGGGAAATATGTGAGGCGTCATGAAGAAGGCTAATCTGTTTCCACCTGTGTTAAAGGGAGGAGGTACCACAAAAATGAAGCCGAATGAACTTGATTTTGTGTTAAAGGGAGGAGGCACCACAAAAATGAAGCCGAATGAACTTTATTTTTTGGAATATGTTCATTTAATCTTTCAAATTTTTAAAACATAGATATGCTATTTAAACAATGATTTAAATTGATTTTAAAAAATAATTGAAAAATATTAAATTATTTAAAAATAACATGAAACAATGATATAGTATTAGTATGTTTTAAAAGATGATTGATACATATTAAATAGTGTAAAAATAATTTAAGACACACAAGGGCAGTAATTGGAATTCAACGAAGGATTTGACTGGTCTTTAGGTGTGTGAGAAGACACTAGTAAGGAAATTCTAAAATAAATAAATTTCGTCGTTTCAGCAACCAGCTATAATTGTAATTCTTTAATATTCTTGAGTAATGAGAGTAATGAGTGTAAATCTATTATTACCATAAAGTTATTAATAAAATAAGTTTTATAAATTAATATATTAATAAATTAATTTATTAAATATATTAATAAAATAAGTTTTGCAACTTTGAATGTTTTATGGTTAATAAAATAAGTTTTGCAATTTTGAATGTTTTTAAAATTAAGGTTATTTATAATATATTATTTAATAGGATTAAAGTTATTAGAATTAGGGTTAATGTAGTTAATATAGTTAGGGTATATAGTTAATGATTGATATTATTATCATATTAATTATAATTATATTAATAACCATTAATATAATTAACCACTCATATATGTGTGTGTAAGTAAGTTAGAGTAATGTATTGATTCCTGTTAACAAAAGTACAAATGTCTAAGATGTCTAAGGTGCCCAGTTGGGAAACTACCATCACCATGGACAATCTATTGTAATTAAACTATACAGTTGGGTCGCGTAGGGCCAAGGCGCAAAATGCCAATACATAGAGAGTGAAGAAAAAACAAGCAAATCCTAAAAACATAGACCAAGAAGCAGTCACGTGAAGACCTGCTTCATTGGTGCTTTGCATTTCCCACATTTCGCGATGGCATGTTGAAGATCTTACATGAACATCATCATGGCATCCACTCTTCTCGCACAGTCTGCTTCCCTGTTCTGTTCGTCGAGCGTTGCCAGCTTGATCTCCTCCAAGTCCTTTTTGATGGTGCACAGATTATGCAGGATTTAGAATTGGTCCGCACACCTAGAACATGAGGGGTTGGGGTGGGTGGAGAGTGCAGAGGAGGAGGAGGAGCCTGGGGGGATGTGAAAGGGAAATGAGGAGGGGATGGTGGGAAGAAAGGACGCGGAGGGGGGCGGGGGGCGCAAAACCAAGCGAGTTCCCATGTGAATCGAACCACTCGACCCTACAACCGTAAGGGKTTGAGAGGGGGAGAGGTCGTAAGGTGGTTGGTTCTGGGCGGCCACGAGGATAGGTGTGAGAGGAGGAGCCTCATTGTTGAGATTTCTGTGGTGAGGAGTGTTTTTGGGTGAAATCGGAAAAACCACAGTAAACCACAGTAATATCCACAGGAGGAGCCTCATCGGGAGGAGAAGTTACCACCGGGGGGGGTCTGCGAGGAGAGCTTCAGGGGCCGGGACTTCTGGGGGTTCAACCTAGATTGCATGGATTTCTATGGGGAAAGCTTCAAGAGGGTCGACGGGTTCAGTTGGAATGTTTGAGGCCGACTATTTTCTTCCACGGGCAAGTACCAGGCTGCCCCCCTCTTTAGCTTGCCCTGGGGTCTTGGCATCATGAGAGGCGACCTCCAAGACTTGCAAGGAGCCCACGAAAAATCACACCAGAGTTCGAAAGCGATACGGAGGGAGGTGATTGCTCTGGAATCCTGGGGCTTCAAAATGGAAACAAGGAATTGTGGCTTCAGAGACCCCATGACATTAAGAAGAAGTGGATGCCAAGGTTGGAGCTGAAGTGACATGGAGGAGCATCTGCACGGTGCCATGAAGACGCACGAGTTGCAGAGCTCCTAGGGCAAGTGAACAACTGAATTCGAATGAAGAGTGGAGGGTGGTGGCAGGTAATGTAGGGCCTTGACATGACCGGGGAGGGGATGTGGAGAAGGGCATATGCTAGGTGGCTTAAAGAGAGGCCAAGTGGAGGCTAGCCTAGGTGGAGCTGTCATATCAAGGGAGCACCCCATCCGGGGGACCACTCATAAATATATTAATTATCACTATATTAATAATTATTAATATAGTTAATGATTGATATTGTTAATAACTATTAAAATAGTTAATGGTTATAATTAACCCTTAATATCAATAATAATAATAATAATAATCACATTTTATTATAATAATTTAATATTAATAGAAATAACCCTAACTCTATTAATAATTAATAATATAGTAATATTAATTATTAGTAGGATTAGGGTTATTAATATTAAATTATTATAGTCAAAATCGATTAATATTATATTACCTTATTAATATTAGGGGTTAACTATATATATATTAATAATATCAATCATTAAGTATATTAATAATTATTAATATAGTGATAATTAAGATATTTATTGTTAATATAAATGAATACATGTTGCTATTATCACTCAATAAATAGTAATAATAACTATTAGTATTATTAATAGTATTTTATTGATTGGTCTCTTATAACTAATAATCATTAGTAATATTCTTTATTTTCGAAGAGAGGGACAGATTGCGGCTTTGGAGAAAAAATCAAGCTAGCGTTTAATAGTCACAGTCTCAACAGCGGCCAACATGGTTACCAAAGGGGGAGAAAATGGAACCCCCTCCCACAAGAAGGTAGTGGTGGACAGAGGGAAAGACCCACGAGGCGACGGTTTCAAAGAACCTATCACAGGCACATCGAGATCAAGACCAGACAAGAATCAAGAGGGAAAACAAGAAAAAAATGATCACGTGGGGGAAGAAGCTAGAGAAGCCCAGAACAATGCACAAGTAACGACGAACCCCAGTGGGGTAGATGGGCACAACCCATGTAAACCTAAAACAACACTGATACCCAAGGTTATATTGGAAGACCCCCAAACGCAACTCTTCTGGGATCATATGAAGACGCATGCAATGATCTGCAAGTTCACGGGCCTGTGGCCCAGAGAAAAAATGTTGTGCAACTGGATAAAATACCATCGGAAGACAAGTGGAGAAGTGGAACTCCACCTAGGTTCGAAAGGATTCTTCACAACAATATTTATGAACCTGGAGGATAGTGATAAATTATTTGAGGGGGGTCCATATTTCCACGACTCGGCGGGGCTGTACATGCATCCATGGAAGAAAAAATTCTCCCCAGAGAAGGAAACCTTTAAAAATGTCCCAATGAGGCTAAGGATTTACTCCTTACTACTAGAATACTAGTTGTCGTCCACCTTCGAAGACATAGGGAACAAGCTCAAAAAATATGTCAAGACATTGAAAGCTACTCTAAAAGGAATATATACATCCTACGCAACGATCTGCATAGACATGGATGTTTTTGGGGTGCTCTCAGAAGAAATAATCCTGGAGTTTAGGGATGAAGAATGGATATAAAGCATATACTACGAGAAAATCTTGTTTTGATGTAGAACATGTCATAAACATGGACACCTACTAAGGGAATGCCCTCTTAATACAAAACAAGAAGCAGAAAATGCCAGGCTACAACAAGATGAATACATTTTTGTGAAGCCAAATCACAAAAGAAGAGGAAACGAAACACAAGGAAAGGCCCCAACAAGAAGCAACCCGAAAGCCAGGATTAGAATAGAAGGAAGAGGCAGGCCTAACCAAGGGGAAGAAGGGGGAAAGGAAAATACGAAAGCTAAGGAAGCGAGTGAACAAGAAACTCATGAGAAGACAGAAATTCTAAGCAACAAGGGAGAATAGGGAGGTAGCACAAGTCCTATGGAAGGAGGAAGCGAAGATGCCAACACCCCAATGCAAGAAGCAGATGGAGATTCATAGATGACACCAAGCGAGGTAGGAACAAAATACCTAGATCTCAGAGACAATGTGGAAAGGGAAGGAATAGATCTATCGAATATACTGGAGCAATGGAAAAAGTAGGGAGTAGACAATGTGCCAACGAAGAAACTCAATCGAATTCAATATCTCTTCCTCCTAAGGGAGGAAGCGAAATCTAGAGGGATCAAGCGCATGCATGAAGAGATAGGACACCTAAGAATCAAAACAGACAATGGACAACAACAACACTCACCCAAGCAACATGGAGGAAGAAAGGCACAAAATCAAATAGCGTAGCCCTACAAGAACTAGTAGCCCTGCTGATAAACTCAAGTAAGATTAAAAATATCTTCCCCAACTCCCCCCCCACCACATGTTTAAATGAAGATTATAACATGGAATATAAGGGGCCTAAACATCCCAAGAAAGAAACAAATCCTTAAAAATAGACTGAGTAAGGAACAACCTGAACTATGTTTCATTCAAGAGATAAAATGCACTTTAGACAGAATGTAAACAATGAGTGAAAAACACTGGAGTAAGTACAAGATTTTGGCTGTCGAAAGACAACAGATGGTAGGAGGTATCCTCACTTTGTGGAACCCACAATCGGTGAACCTACTTGCATCATAAGCCACGAGACACACACTTTCTATCAACAAGCAAATTATAGGGAACACATCGGAAATTCTATGCACTAATGTGTATGGGCCCCATGTGATTGAGGAAAAAAGGAGATTCCTCATTGACCTAGAAAATATAAAGGATCGTACCCACAATCTTCATTGGATCTTGGAAGGGGATTTCAACATCATCACTACACTCGCTAAGAAGAAAGGGGGCACCAGGAAACTGGATAGAGATGCAGAAGAATTCTCAGCTTTTATTGACACAATGGAGCTTGTGGACATCGGGACCAACAATGGTCAGTTCACTTGGAACAACAAACGAATAGGTCACCACCAAGTAGCCACACGGATAGACAAATTATTGGTGTCAGATTCAATCATTTTGCAGGGACTAACTTTGGACTGCAGCATCCTCCCTTGGGGAGGATCAGATGGCCAGTTCAACTCGAAGCTAGTTTTCAAACCACACCGAAGAACAAACCATTTAGATTTGAAAAATTATGGATCGACCATACCACCTTCAAGGAGAACATAAACCAATGGTGGCAGGAGGAACTTCCAGACCAAGGAACAAGGATGTTCCAAATTTACAAAAAACTCAAGTACATCAAACAAAAACTCAAGGAGTGGAACAAGGAAGTATTTGGAAACATAAACCAAGGGAAAAAGAGTATCGAGGATAGAATGAGGAAGCTACAAGAACTATGCATCGAAGAGGGATACATAGAGGATCGAAAAAAATATGAGATCCAAATGACCCAGGAATGGGAAGCAAGATGCCAATAGGAAGAAACTTTGTGGCGCCAAAATTCCAGAATAAGGTGGCTAAAGGAAGGGGAGAGGAATACCAAGTTTTTTCATAGAACAACTATTTCAAGAAGATCCCATAACAAAATATTGAATATTAGGGATCATGACACGATCGAAAGAGAATCCCACCAGGAGATTAAGAATACACTAGTCAACCACTTCCAGGGGATAGCCCAGGAACCCAACCAAGACAGATCTGAGGCCATACAAAGAATAGTTTAGCACATCCCCAAGATGGTGACAGAGTATCAAAATGTTGGCCTAACAAAACCCATATCAAAGGAAGAATTGACCAAGTGGTCCAGGAGATGCCCAACGGAAAGGCCCCAGGCCCGAATGGCTTCACAGTGGAATTATTCAAATCCTGTTGGGAAGTGGTTAAGCATGATATTTACATGGTGGTGGAGGACTCCAGGAGATCGACATCCATCCTAAAATCTTTAAATTCCATAATTATCACTCTAATCCCGAAAGAAAATGAAGCTAGTATCTCAGACTGCTACAATCCTATAGCTTTATGTAATGTAGTCTACAATATAATATCCAAAGTCATATCCAATAGATTGAACCCAATCCTTCCCACACTAATTTCATAGGAACATGCATGTTTTGTGGAAGGAAGACAAATCTTGAACAATATTATCCATGCCCATGAGATTATTCACACGGTGAAAAGCCAAAGGAGAGGGGGGATGATAATCCAACTTGATCTGGAAAAGGCTTGTGGAAAAATAATATGGCACTACATGGCTAAGACGTTGGAAGCTTTTGGGTTCGAACAACACTAGATCAACTGGATAGTCACTCTAGTCTCAACGACAAGCTACTCACTGCTAATCAATGGATCCCCATCCAAACCCTTATGTCTATCCAGAGGCATAAGACAAGGGGATCCGTTGTCCCCCTTCCTATTCATTCTAATGATGGAAGGGCTGAGCATAAGCATAAAAAACACAACTACAGATGGTGAAATAAAATGCACCAAACATTTTGAAAGTTGTCCAACCTCCACACACCAACAGTTTGTTGATGATACCCTACTCCATGGCACACCCACGATAAAGGAAGAAAAGGATTTTAAAATAATCTTAGAAGACTTCGGGGAAGCCTCGGGGGCGGAAATCAACCACTTCAAATCCATGATATATTTCTTCAACAATAATCCAACAATTCAACGAAACTTGACCAACATTATGGGGGTTGAACGTAAAATGCTCCCAACGAAATACGTGGGAATCCCCCTAATGGAAAGAGACTACAAAAATGCTACGTGGGAAGGAATTATCAACAAACTGCAGGAGAGGGTAAAAAATTGGACATAAAGAGCCCTAATCCTGGCTCAAACACTTATCCTCACCAAAACGGTTCTACAAGCAATTTTGGCGTATATGATGTCAGTGTTCCCAGCCCCCAAAGCAATCCTACAAAAGATAAGATCCATCCAACAAGACTTCCTATGGAGAGGCACAAAAAATAAAAATAAATGGGCCCTGGTGGCATGGGATAAGGTATGCAGACCAAAAAGAAAAGGTGGTCTGGGGTTACAATACCCACAGGTAACCAACGAAGCCTACAGGCAAAAGCTCTAGTGGAGATGGGTAAAAGACAAATCAGTGTCATGGGAAAACCTATGGAATACCAAGTATGCCCCAAACATCAGCGAGCAGGAATGCATTTGGTTCATGGGTGCAAGGGAGGGATCAACCATCTGGAATATTCCCTGGCATAATAAGAACTTGATACAGAAACACAGCTTATGGGAAGTCAGAAATGGTAGAACAACAAGGTTTTGGGAGGATGCATGGGAACATGAACCCAGAATGGAGAATCCAGACAGGGAAGAGATTCAAGAGGAAATGATTGGGCAAGGTAAAACAAAAATCCATCATTACTAGAAGGAAAGGGATGGCAACGCCTGATGGAGGATCTGGAACAAAATTAATCCACAAAATATAGCCCGCATCAAAACAATAACGAAAGAGGTGGAGGAGGAATTGGGGAAAAGGAAAATTGGGGTCTCGAAAGAAGAGGACCAATTGAGGTGGGGCAAGAAAAATGAGGGTGAATTCAACTTAAAAGAAGCACGATATTACATCACGGGTGAGGACCAAGAAAATTTGGAGCAACAGTGAGAAAAGATTTGGAAAATCCCGCAATGGCCAAAAATCAAAATGTTCAAATGGCTAGTTTGACATAACCGAATTCTAACTTGGGAGAATCTTATGAAAAGGGGTTTCATAGGTCCCTCTCACTTCCATCTCTGTCAAGTCAAGGAGGAAACAACTAACCACCTCCTCGACGAATGAAGTTACACAACAGAGATTTGGGATTGGACGACAAACATCTTCCGCCAATCCAATAGGATTAGGGGGAACATCAGCGCAACCATAAACAACTGGAATGAGGGTTACAGTGAAAATGAAATGTTGAACCTTTTTTAGAATCTAATGCCAGGGATGATCATCTGGGAAATCTGGAAAGAACGGAACCGACGCATCTTCAGTAGTGAAAACATACTGGTAGAAAGGATAAATGAGGCAATAGTCTCTCAAATAAGAGAAATGTTGCAGAGCTGCAATTACAATATAGAGAAAGAAAAAATCACAGACCAAGACTCTCGTATCCTGGATTTTTTCCCTCTAAAAGAATGGCGCAACAACAAACCTGTCAGGTGCAACCCGCAACTCCAGATAGGAGCCCACACCTAGACTCCCCCTCCGTCAGGGTTCCTCAAACTAAATTTTGACGTGGTGACAAAGGGAAATCCAAGAGTGGAAGGGGTAGGTAGAGTGATCAGAGACAGTGGTGGCATCATCATCTGACTATATGCTGGGAGCATGGGAAACTCAACCAACAACGCGGAGGAATTTGGAGCCTTGGAACTTGGCCTTGAAATCCTAAGTCGTGAAAGGATGACAAGCACCATCATTGAAGGTGACTCCACCCTGGTTATAAACACGACAAAAATACTCCAAAATTGCACCAGAGTGGGCAACGTTTAGCGCCACTGGCACCTTGAATACTCCCTACAAAAAATCCAGGAGCATCTGAGAACTTTGAATACAGTGGAGTTGCGCTGAGTGCATAGGTCGGGGAATTCTCTAGCATAAAGGATCGCCAATGAGGGGGTCGAAAAGGAAGGGCTGGAACTAGAAAATGCCTAGATCAACATTCTGAGCGGGAAACTCAGAACAAGCTGCAACCACCTTGTGGCAAAAGATCGTGAAGGCAGTTTAAGCATGGAAGGTCGCATCGACGAGGACATCACAAGTCCTCTCGCAAGGTACGTAGGCCCCAAGCAGAATAGGAGTCCCTAACACTCTACCACCAATTATCATTCAAGATCACAATAGGAAACAAACAGGTGACTAGAAGGAAGGCCATTATGCCAGTAAGAGGTGTGGGGAAAGAATGAGTTAAAGGCCAGGCATCAATTTGCATGCAACAAATGATGTAAGGCATGAGGGGTTGATGATAACTAGGATTGATCCACCAGGCCAAGTACAGGTACGGAGAGAAGCATAGTCAGATCACAAGCGAGAAAGGGCAGAGATCACACAGGGACAAAGGATGACCCATCATGATCATATAAGCCTTAACAGGAAAAATCACAGAAGTACTCATCACCGCGAGCAAACCAAGACTGAAAGGATGGGCTCACAGAGGGGAATTGTCAATAAGAATAGGGACAACAAAAATATATGCAATCAGAAGGAGTGAAACAATAGGGATTATTATAGAGTCAAGGGTTAGGAAAGCGAGAATACCTGTGAAGTGAGGAACAGGCTGAGTAACCAGAATAGGATTTGTGATAGGAAAAGAAGGATGGCGTGACTAAAGAAAACACACAGGAAAAGGAAACCCCCTGGGAAGGAAGTCCTGAACAGTTCATGGTGGGGAAGAATAATGAAACAGGTAGCGAAAGAGGTGGAGGGAACCTTTCAAACTCTAGTTGCGCCAAAGGGGAAGGTAGCCATCACCCGATGGGAAAAGGAATTAAAGAACAAGCATAAAGGTAAAGTGTGAGATGCATTGGTACATGAAGTCGACTTGGTAACTGATCCATGGGCCACACAACCCAAGGAAACCATCTACCACAAAATGGTGGAGATGGCTTGGCTAACTAAGATAATGATTGAAAAAGTGATTTTAGGCAGGGAAGAAGTCAGGTAGGAGGATACTAGGGAAAAAAAGACAATGTTGGACGAGATCTTGCATCGCATCAATAGTCTAGAAACTATTACCAAACTGTTAGTAGAGGTAGAGAAGGACTAAAAATGCAAGTTGGAGCAGTTGGAAACCCAGTTCCACCTCTACCTACGATATTTCCATCACATGGACATCACGCCTGCTGATGGAAACGGTACACCAACTCAAACCCGGAAGACTTGCATGACCTCCCAAAAGGAAAATAACAAGATCCAGGTGGATGGAATGAAGGAGGACCCCTTGGTGCAAAAACACTTCATAGTTTCGGATTATTGATTTGGTAGTCTATAGGCAGTAAGGCCAGGCTTTGTCAAGTTAACTCAGATATCCTTCACGCTCTGGTTTAGGGGGATTTTTTAGTCTCTTCTTTTATGTATGTGTTTTTTTTCTCAAACTGAACATGGAAGGTATAGTCTGGTTTCCCTTGGGGGTAGACCAATACCATCCCTCGTTACTATCAACTTACAAAACTAGGGACCCCGTGGTCTAGTTTCCTTCTAGGCAGACCAGGATCCCCACTTTTTGTATCATAATATTTTCAGTAATATAGATTCCTACACTCACTTATAATTTTTTTTTTGTCATTAGTAATATTATTAATAATTTTTTATTAATACTATAAGATTTATTTTACATAATACATTAATAATAATTATATTATAAGTTATTATTAATATACATAATTCACTATATTTTACAATGGGTACTTTAGGTATGTAACATGCATACCCTTTATACACTAATTATTAATCAATATTAATAATTAAATATAGTCATCAATAATGTATTAATAATATATTAATGTTAGTAGTTATTAGGATTAGGGTTATAGTTATTCTGGTTAGTGTTCGAGCCAGATTAGGGTTAGAGTTATTAGGGTTTACTTTATAATAACAATAAAATGATTTTAATTCAATTTCAATAATATAAATAACTTGACTTTAATCCATTAAATTGTAAATATATTTAATCTCGGAGAAACACTATAAATTTGTAAATCGATTTAATCTTGAGAAGCAATGTAAATTTTATCAATGTCCTGAGAATAACATAACTCATCAAATGTAATAAAAATTCTAACATGAGGAACAAAACCAATTTGGCAAAAAAAACCAAATGTTGTAACATGAGGAACATAGTAATGTTGCAATGTGATGAACATAGTAGCATCAAAATATTACAAACATAGTAACATCACAATCTGACGAACATAGCCCTGTCATCGCAATCTGACGACCATATCCCCATTATTGTATTATGATGAACATATCCATATTCTCATAATGTGACAAACATGGTAGTGTCACATGAGAAACATAGTAACATCACAATGGTGACAAACATGTCCTTATCATCATAATGTGACAAACATACGCCCCATCATCACATTGTGATGAACATAGTCATATTGTCTCAATGTTACAAACATAGAATTATCATAACAATATGATGAATATAGCCTCATCAATGCAACGTGATGGAAACAACCCCATCACACTGTGATGAACATTTCCCTATCATTGCAATGTGATGAGAATAACCATGTTGTCGCAGTTTGACGAGCATAGCCATATTGTCACAATGTGACAAGCATGGTAGTGTCACATGACAAAAATAGTAAAGTCGCAATGTGATGATCATTTCCCTAGGATCATAATTTCATGAACATATGAACATTATTATATCGCAATTTCATGAACATATCCTCATTGTCATAAAGCAGTGTGATGAACATAGCCATATTGTCACAATGTGACGAGTATGGTAGCATCACATGACAAACTTAGTAACATCGCAATGTCACAAACATATCCCCATTGTCACATTCTGAAAAAAATATCCATATAGTCGCAAGGTGAAGAACATAGCCTCATTGTCACAATGTGATGAGCATAGCCTCATCATCGCAATGTGATGAACATAGACATAATGTTGCATTGTGAGAAACATGGTATCATCACATTTTGGCAAGAATACCAACATCAAAATTTGATGAACATAACCCGACGTTGTAATATTATGAGCATTATCCTATGCTCGCAATGCGATGAACATAGGCATATTGTCGCAATGTGAAAAACTTAGCCTCATCATCACAATGTGATGAACAATGTATCATCATCGCAATGTGATGCAAATATCTTGATGTCATAATGTGAGAAACATTTTGAAATGTGGCAATTTATCAATCATAACCTGTTGTGGCAATGTGATGTATGCAACCCAATGTCGCATTGTGACAAACATGGCCCAATATTGCAAAGAGATGACCTATTCCAATGCAAAAATGCGTTTGTAATGTGTTTAATTCATTTTTTTATATATTACATTAAATAGACCAACATATACCAACAGTACAATGAGATGAACATTTCGTGATGTCGCAATGTTAAGAACATAACCTAATGTCACAATGAGACGAACATTTATCGAAGTCACAATGTGAAGAACAATGTTCTAAGTTCTCTCTGTGACGAACAAAACCTCATGTCGCAATGTCACCAACAATACCTGACCAACATTATAATTTGATACCACCATTGTAAACCATGATTAAACATAATCAACTGGGATGACTATAATCAACTCCATAAGGTCTACAAATGTCATCCAAGGGCGTGTTCAACAACAGTCAATCCTTCTCAACCATAGAAAACCATACTCAACGATGGTGAAGGTAAAAATATGACAACCATAAATTAGCTTCGCGAATAATAACACCGCAATCTGACGAACATAAATGGATGTGGCATTCTGATGGACTTTTCCCTGCTGTCACAATGTGATGAACATATCCTCATGTTGCAATGTGATGCACATATACGGCCATCACAATGTATCGACCATTTCCAAGAGTCCCAATTTGAGAAACACAACCCATTATTGCAATATGATGTATGCAACCCATTGTTGTGAGGTGAGAATCATAAACCAACATTGCACTGAGACGAATAGTTCATGACGTCCTAATGTGACAAAGACAACCTAATGTGGCAATGAGACGAGCATTTGTAATGTGACGAACATTTTGAATGAGAAGAATGTTTTCAATGACATGAACATTTGCAATGGGACAAAAATTTGCAATGTAATGAACATTTGCAATGAGGCGACCATTTCTCATCGTCACAATGTGATGAACATAACTTGATGTCACAATGACACAACCATTTTCCAACGTCACAATGTGATGAACATAACTAGATGTCGAAATGTAATGAACAAAGATTGATGTCGCAATGTGTTGAAGAAAACCTCATGTCACAACGTGACGAACAAAACTATATCAACATTCCAATGCGGTAATGCCATAGTAAACCATGGCTATACCTAATAAACATGGCCCACCATAATTCGTTGCACAAGGTCTATGAAGGTCATCCAAGGGCATGATAAATAATAGTCAAAGTCAGTCAACCCTATTTAACCATAGTCAACCATAATGAAGGTGAACTATGATCAACCATACTAAACGTTGGTCCATGTCAAGCTCATTCATGGTTAACCATATACTCAACCATGGTTATGGTCAACCATACTCATAGTTAAGGTCAAACAAGGTGAATGTCATCCATACTAATGATCAACCATGGTCATGTCATTAATAATAATATGGTCATGGTCACTAATGTGTTATTGTTAATGTATGATTAGTAATATACAATGGTCAACCATAGTAAACAAAAGTCAACCAAGGTCTACCACTTTTAACCATGGTCGTAGTCAATCTTATGGACAACAATTTTCAACCATGGTTAAGCATTTCCAACCATGTTGAACCATGGTCAAGGTCAATCATAACTAACCATCGTCATGGTAAGCCAATGTCAAATATAATTAACCATGTGCATGGTCAACCATTCTTAATTATTTTATTAATCAATAATACTTTAATATTGTATTAATGTATTAATACTTTAATAAAGTATTCTTAGTGTATTTTTTTATTACTCTATTATTACATTATTAATTCAATACATTAATGTATTAATTAATTAACTAATATTTTGAAAAAATAATGTAATATCTTTAATTTATACATAACATTAATATATTAATTAATCAATACATTAATACTTTCATTTTCATCACAACATTAATAAATTAATATTTTGGTTTATCAATCTATTAATACATTAAATTGATATATAATAAATAGCTAATTAATATATTAATTAATCAATACATTAATATTTTCATTTTCATCACAACATTAATAAATTAATATTTTGATTTATCAATCTATTAATACATTAAATTGATATATAATAAATAGCTAATTTTTTTTTGTGTATTAATTGTTTATATATATTAATTAATATTATGTATTAATTGTTTATTTATTTATTAATTAATAATAGTTTAATAATTTATCATATTAATATTTTTATGTTGTATTTTTTGGGCCTAAAGGTTAAGAACATGTGTTTCTTTTTAAGAGGTTACAAGTTCAAATCGAGAAGGGGGTAGGGTATGTATACTTCCGTAGACTTTACTAGTCAAATGGCGGAGCAATTAGTGAGTTAATACATACTTTAATGTAGTAATATATTATTAGTGTATTAATAGTTTAATTTGTTACATTTTACATTAATGTATAAGTTCATTAATGTATTACTTCATTATTGTATTAATACTTTGGTAATGTATTATGGATGTGAAGTCTGGGGCTGTAGTATCTCTCGTGAATCCTAGAGAAAGATAGAGCAAATACAAAAGAATTTTATAACCTATAATCTCAAAATTAAAGGAAATACGCCCTAT
>JZKD02S2076464.1:39453-50858 GCA_000966675.3 Picea glauca | reverse complement strand
TTTGAAACAAAATACTTCCCTGGGTTGATAATTTATGTTTCACTTTGTTGTTTAAAATTAATTAAGCAATTATAGTGACCAACAACAAGTAGGTCTATCATGTTCATGGATATCTAGTGGTATGAAATTACCATCATCTAGTCACCAAGTCAGGGTAATGGCTCTTAGTTGCATGGCTGAGAGAAAGGGGGTCTCATCATGAGATAACCTTCTAATTTATGCTAGCTATTTGTGGGTGACATTGTCATTATCTAGACACCACGCTAGGGCAATGGCCTTCAACTTATCCTTAAATTATGAAATAAAAAAAGAATGGAAAAAGAATGGGATTGGAAAAATTTCATTGCAAATGAAGGTACCACACACCCTATACAAAGGCACACATGAATGAGACACTAAAACCCCTTGTATGTCATGAACACCATGCCCATTGAGTCTTGAACCTTAAACACTTCACCCACTTTACATGGATTAGAGAGGGATATTTTGGAAAATATCCTTGACCTATGGAAAGATCTACCCAATAGGACACCTCGTCAATCCTCCCATATTCAAGCTTGACAAGCCGCATAATGTCTTTGAGCACTTAATTGTTTAACATGGTAATCTTTGATGCACATGCTTAGGTGGCTCATTTATTGATTTGATTTACTTATCATGATGTTATGACTTGAGATCCTTGGAGGGCATGCTTACTTGTCTTTGCAGGTCGTAGTTGGTGGATAGTTTTGGAATAACAAGCCTAGCTTGGGCTTCCATGGGGCTTGAATCCCACAGGTGGATGCCAAGTGCCCACATGCTAGTTGAGAGATATGAAACCTCAAAGGCCTAGAAAATGACTTGGACGACATAACCTAGCTCCCGCATGCCAGAAAAAAATCCTAGGAGAGGAAAAACATAACCTTTAGAGGCATGACGTCACCTAGGGGGGTTAGGGTTTGGTGGTGAGGTTGATATGCATTGGCACAATGACATTTTGAGGGGTTTGAGGATTTGATCATGAAGGAGTGACTTGGATGCTTGACATGTGGCTTTGGGAAGCCTTTCTACACTCCATCACCAACAACTTTCTCCTAGTGCCAAAATGTCCCCTAAAGAGGTGACGTCTTTATAAACTGTTGGCATGTTTACAGGAAGGTGTGCTTGTCATTGATGGCAAGATCAGAGTATGCAACGATGGAAAAATAGGGACAATGTAAGCTCAGGAGGATTAGCGCAGAGTCGCACGAAGTGCGTAGGTGTGCACTAGGGACGAGGTTAACTCATTGCCAAAGCTCAAGAGAGATAGCGTACTCAGGATCTTAGCATAAGCCCAGGAGGAGAAGCGACAATGATCAATGAATCTCATTGAGAATTCCCGATGAACGTCAGATATGAGCCTGAGGTCTGACCAACGTTGGATCCAAGAGAACCTGCATGTTCTTTAAAGAGCAAGGTGAAGTGGGGTTACAAAATCCTAAAAGCAAGAGGACAGTTTCGAATACCGGGAGTTGGAAGAGTCGAGACTCTTCATCATCAGGAGTCCTGGAATCATGAAATGTGAAACGCTAAAATCCTGAAAGTAGGAGGAGAGTTTTGGATACCAGGAGTTGGAAGACTCGAGACTCTTCATCATCAGGAATCCCAGAATCACGAAATGTGAAACAACGAAATCCTGAAAGCAGGAGGACAATTTCAGATACTGGGAGTTGGAAGAGTCGATACTCTTCATCATCAGGAGTCTTGGAATCGTGAAATGAAAAACGTCGAAATCCCGAAAGCAGGAGGATAGTTTCGGATATCGGGAGTTGGAAGTGTTGAAACACTTCATCATAGAAATCCCAAAACGTCGAAATGTGAAACGTCGAAATCCCAAAACAGGCACATCAACAAAGAGTTCCGCAGACCGGGAAATAACTCCATTTTGGATTTTCAGATACCAGGAGATGGAGGAGTCAAGACTTGAGACTCTTCATCACAGGAGTCCCAAAGTGCTGAAATGAAAAATTGGGAAATGCAGTTTTGAATAAGGCTTGGTCACCATCAGTGGTCACCATCGGTGGTCACATCGTCGAAGAGCTATAGAGAAGAGATTGAACATATAATCTCCTTTTTCAGAGTTTCAAGGAATGGGAGTTGGAAGAGTCAGAGTGACTTGCAACAAATTCACGAAACGTAAAATTGTGAAATGCAGTTTCGAATAAGGCTGTGGTTACAACTAGTGGTCATATCTACGGAAGATGGAGGAAGGAGCTAGTGCAACCAAGCTCCATTTTGGGGATCGCAACTTGGAGTGTCGAGACACTTGATCACATGAATGTTGAACTACCGAATGCCAAAATGTCGAAATGACGAAATGTTTACGTAGCCGGAGGTCACCATCGGTGGTCAAGTAAGTGGAAGGAGCTAGCATAGCTAGGCTCCATTTCAAGGTTCACACTGTAACTACTAGAAACCACTGATGGCTTCTGCCAGAGGACTCGAAGAGACTTCTATGTAATTTCCAGAGGAGCTGAAGAGTCTCAAGGAATTTTCCAGTGGAATAAAGATTGGTCATAGAGGTGATTGAAAAATGGAAGAGCGTTGAAGCCTATAACTGCAACAGAGAGGTTGAGCTTGACTGTAACAGAGAATACAAAGAGTCTCGACTGCTAGAGAGGAAAAGGAATCTTGGCATAACACCCATTGATGATGGACGCATGGGTTTAACTACCAAAGAAGCTGAAGAGTTGTAATAATGATCAGGAAAATCACTCGACATGAGAAGCATGCAGAAGCATTGGGCACAGGCATGCACAAGGTGCACAGAGACTATAAGAAGGTAGAAGAAAGGAGAGATGGTTGTGGTTGTGGAGAGGTATGAAGGAGTGAAGAAAGAGAAGTATGCAATAGCTGAAATACAGAGAAGAGGAATGGTGCATTGAATGAACATGGCGCACAGAGCAGAAAAGGTAGAAGCATGGAAAGCGCAAGGCATGTGTACAACAAGACAGTGAGACACTAAAGGAAGGTTGAGGTGCTCTTGTAGAGAAAAATAGAAGATCATAAATCGCAAGAAGATGCATACAGAGAGACACTGATATAGGAGAATAGAGCAACATAGCAGAATAGTGATAAGCCTGGTAAGCCAATGATAAATATTGTATCACTGTGATAAATTTATATATAGAAAACTTTATATTTCTGGGTGGAAGGGAGGTGCTAGGGAGGACTGTTGTCCTCAGAGGTTCAAGTGGGTTCTTGAACACAGGGAGTTGTATCTTCCATCTGGTTGCAGCCAGAGAAACCAGGGTGGAAGGGTGGTGCAAGGGAGAACTATTGTTCTCTGTTATACAGGTTGGTTCCTGTGTGACTGGAAGTTGGTGCTTCCATCCAGTTGGTGTTGGAACACTTAGGGAGTTGGTGATTCCTTCTAGTGGGTGCTAGAGAAACCAGGGATTTGGTGCTTCCTTCTAATAGGTGCTAGAGAAAATAGAGAGTTGGTGCTCTCAACAAGTTGCAACTTGCAAAACAGAGGTTGTAGCCTCATTATGAGTTGGTGCTCATAAGTATGATAATGTATAGAATGTCAAGATTACTTATCATATAAAGAAGAAGAGGTTTTTACCCTTTATGGGTTTCCTCAGGAAATATCTGTCTATGTATATTTCATATGTGTGAATGATGTTGAATGTTCTATTGCTTAATTCTCTACATTATTGTGATTGTCATTCAGTTCTCTACAAAGAGTTTAAAATAAGCATAATTGTTTAAGCTCGGTAACAATTGATTCACCTCCCCCCCTCTCAGCTGTCCAACAATTGGTATCAGAGCCGACCCCTTTTATCTAAGGGTAGATCCTAGATCTTAAACATGTCGATCCATGAAGGAAATTCAACCAATAAGGCCCCTCTGTTCAATGGAACAAACTTTACCTTCTGGAAAGTTAGAATGAAAACCTACATAATGGCTTTAGGTGCAAATGTCTGGGATGTGGTAGATATTGGTTATGTAAAGCTAGTTGTACTAGCTAATAAGGATGGCAAGCTATAATTTAGCTTCAATGCTAAGGCTATGAATGTTATCCTGAGTGGGCTTGTAGAAGCAAAATTCGTAAAAGTTATGCACCTAGGAACTGCCAAAGAAATGTGGGACAAACTCATTAGTTGTTATGAAGGTAATAAGAAGGTAAAGGATGCCAAGCTTCAAACCTACAGAGTATAGTTTGAATAGTTGAAGATGAAAGAAGATGAAACTGTTGGAAAATACTTTCTGAGAGTCGAAGAACTGGTAAATGCAATGAAAGCACTTGGTGAAAAAATTGAGGAACCTTCTTTAGTTCATAAAATTTTGAGATCTCTACCAAATAGGTTCAACCTGAAAGTCTTTGCTATAGAATAACTTAATGATATAAAAACCTTGGAGTTTGATCAACTTTTAGAAACATTGAATTCATATGAAATGAGAATAGTTAAAGATAAACCCACCTCCAGAGAAGCATCATTTAAGGCAGACAAGAATGAGGATTCTGAGCCTGATGAAATTGAAGCAAAATTTGTGAAGAGGCTGAAGAGGGGATCAGGAAAATACAAAGGTAATCTGCCTTTCAAATGTTTCAACTGTGGTAAGACAGGTCACTTTGCAAATAAATGTCCTCACAAAAGAAAGGATCAGACATGTGATGATGAGGAGAAGCACAAACACAAAAATTTCTTTAAAGGGAATAATTTTAAGAAGAAAAGTCTTTGTGTAAACAATGATGATGATCCTTCAGATGATGAAGACAATGAATCCTCTATTGAAGATAAACTAAATGACTTCATACTTATGGCCAAAGAGGATTATGATAATAAAAGCATAGGTAGTGATGATAATGATGAAGAAGTTGTGGTTGATATGGAAGGAGAACTGATTAGTGCACTGGAAGATATTGACATACTCAAAATTAAGAACAGAAAGCAAAAACAATTGTTGATACAGTTCGAGAAAGACAGTAAACAACCCGATGAAGACTTTACCCTGCTAAAAGTGGAATTAGAAGAGACAAAGAAAATCAAGGGCATTCTGAAACAACAGTTATCGAAAAAGAAGGCAAGATGTAAATCTCTAGAAGAAGAAGTAGTGAAAACTAGGAAAGAGTTGGAGAGGTTTCAAGCCTTGTATCATCAGACTCTGTCAAGTATCAAAGCCTCAGAAGGATTAGCCACCATTCTGAATTAGCAAAGGAATCCAAAGCTGAAAACTGGTTTGGGTTATGAAGAGGGATCAAGTAGTGGTCAACCAAGAAATAAAGAACCTATCAAGTTTGTCAAATCCTCAAACATTGAAAATAGTCACTCTGCAGAAACAAAGAAAGAAAATCAGCTACCAAGAAGGAATGAACGAAAAAGTACCAGAACCAAATCTATAGATCAGATAAATTATCAGCATGAAAGAAATTGGCCTCCTCAAAGAAGACAGACTTTTTCCAGGTACCAATGTTTTTTCTATGGATATTGTTTCTTCTGTTCTAACTTTGGTCATAAAGTTGTAAACTGTGCTTTAAAATTAAATTATGAGCAATCAAGACACTCAAGGTATAGATATCTTCCACAACAAAGAATGATATAGCTAAGTAACAAACCACCACAGACTGCAAATCATTTGATGGATGGGAGAAGGACAAAGGTTAAGAATAAAAATCATTATGATCCTTTATTCGACGAACTAGAATGTTACATCTGTCATAACTATGGACATAAATCTATTGACTATCGCTTAAGGAACTATGAACTAGATTTGAATTCCCCTGCTGAAAATGTCAAGGTTTGGAAAAAGAAAGAAAGTGACAAGTGTGGATTAGTGTTGTTAGCTCAAAGACAAACAAACCCTTGGTATATAGACAGTGGATGCTCCAAACATATGATGGGAGACAAAGGTAATTTTCTATCTCTAAGTGAAAGAAAATCAGGAAACGTAACCTTTGGAAATGATGCTCCAATTAAAACAAAAGGTAAAGGGATGGTGAATCTAAGTAATGGAAAAGGAAAATCCCAAGATGTTCTGCTTGTAGATGGGATGAAATGTAATCTTCTCAGTGTGAGTCAAATGTGTGACAGAGGATGTGAAGTGGTGTTCATGTCCAAGGACTGTAATATAAAGTCTGTAAACTCAGGATAAGTGGTGGCCAAAGGCATAAGGACATAAAATAATGTATATGTGCTAAAAGAAGATGGAGAAGAGTGTCATCTAATCAAACATGATGAAATTTGGTTATGGCATAGGATACTTGGACATCTAAACTTGGACCACTTAATCAAGCTCAAAAATCTTGAGACAGTAAAAGATCTTCTGAGAATATCAAAGCCCCAAGATTCTATGTGTAAACCCTACCAAGTAGGAAATATAACCAAGACACAGTTTAAGTCTAAGAGCTTTACTTCAACAGAGAAACCACTCCAACTAGTTCATATGGATTTATGTGGACCATCAAGATAGGAAGGCACAGGGAAAGAAAACTACTTCATGTTGATTATTGATGATTACTCCATAATTGCTTGGGTTGCCTTTCTCAAGGAAAAAGCTGAAGCATTTGAGAAGTTTAAAAAATTTAGGGCTTTAACTGAGAATCAAATAGGCAAGAGGTTAAAGGTAGTAAGATCAGACAGAGGAGGAGAATTTATTTCAAGTGATTTCAAGGAATTATGTGATAAGCATGGGATCAAGAGAGAATACACAATCCCAAGAACTCCACAACAAAATGGAGTAGTTGAGAGGAAAAACAGAACAGTGTAGCAAATGGACAGGTCAATGATGAATGAGAAGAAAATTGGTCAAACCTACTGGGTAGAAGAAATACACACAACATTCCATGTTCTTAACAAAGCCCACCTCAGACCACAAAGTGACAAGACACCTTATGAACTGTGGTATGGGAGACCTGCTTCAATCAAACAATTCAAAGTCTTTGGGAGTAAATGTTACATAAGGAATAATGATGAGAACCTTGGAAAATATGATGACAGGGTTGATGAAGGTATCTTCTTAGCGTATGCTACAAACAGTAAAGGATACAGATTCTATAATAAGAGGCTACATAAAATGGTTGACTATATTGATGTAAAAGTTGATGAATGAATCCCGACAAGAGAGGTGTACAAAAATGAGTCTTCTACAGAGGACACAGGTGAAGATGAAGATGAACAGGTCCAAGAATCAGAAAACGAAGACTCTGAATCAGATGAAGACACAGATACTAAGACAGACTCAAAACATCAGACAACTTCAAACTCTTTCTCCAGAATCACTCAAAAAAATCATCCTGCAAGTCAGATAATTGGTGAAAAATACAAAGGTGTACAAACCAGGAGAAAGATAATCAAAAACACCGAACAATCACATATAGCTTTCATATCCATGCTGGAACCCAAGAATTTTAATGAAGATAGCAAAGATGACCATTGGGTTAAAGCAATGAATGATGAACTTGATCAGATTGAGAAAAACAATACGTGGGAGATGGTTCATAGACTTGAAGGTAAAGATATCATTGGTTCAAAATGGATCTTTAAGAATAAGTTGAATGAGTAGGGACAAGTTGTCAGGAACAAAGAAAGATTGGTCTATAAAGGCTATGTTCAAATAGAAGGACTGGATTTTGATGAAACATTTGCGCCCATAGCAAGATTAGAAGCTATCAGAATATTTCTTTCATATGCTTGTCACAAAAGATTTAAAGTCTATCAAATGGATGTCAAGTCAGCTTTTCTAAATGGAGATTTAAATGAAGAAATCTATATGGAACAACTAGAGGGTTTCGAATTGTCTGATTACCTTGACTTAGTATGCAAGCTAAAAAAATATTTATATGGGTTAAAACAAGCCCCTCATGCCTAATATCACAGACTAGATACCTATCTCAAAGACAAAGGGTTCAAGAGAGGAACAATTGACAACAATCTATATATAAAAATAGAGGATAATGATTTGCTCATCATGTTGGTCTATGTAGATGACATCATATTCAGATGTAATAAGGATTCATTGGTACAATGGTTTTCTTCTGCCATGGAGTCTAAGTTTGAAATGTCTATGATAGGTGAACTGTCATTTTTTCTTGGTCTGCAAATTACTCAGAGGTCTGAAGGGATGTTCATTTCTCAAGAAAAATATCTAAGAGAAATGTTGAAAAGGTTTCAAATGGAAGATTCTAAGCCTGTGGGCACACCTATGGTTACTAGATGCAAATTAAGAAAGCATGATGACTCACTTGATGTTGATCAATGTTCTTATAGGTCAATGATATGCAGCTTGTTGTACATCACAAAATCTCGCCCAGACATGATGCATGTTGTTGGAATGGTAGGAAGATATCAGTTTGCACCTAAACAGAGTCATTTTCTAGCTGTCAAAATGATATTCAGATATTTGAAAGCAACAATGAACTATGGCCTATGGTATCCTAAGAATCAGAATTTTCAATTATCAGTCTACTCAGATGTTGATTGGGCTAACTGCATGGATGAAAGGAAAAGCACGAGTGGAGGTGTGTTCTTCTTAGGAGATTCTCTAGTAGCATGGTTGAGTAAAAATCAAGGTTCCATTTCTTTATCAACTACAGAGGCAGAGTACATTGATGTTGCTACCTATTGCACTCAGGTATTATGGATGATTCAGAAACTTGCAGACTTGGAGGTAAAATACGTTGCACCGATCCCAATTCATTGTGATAACACTACTGCCATCAGTGTGTCTAAAAATCCTGTATTCCACTCCAAGACCAAACATATTCCCATAAAATACCATTTTCTGAGAGAACAGGTCACCAATCAGGTTGTTCAGGTCCATTACATTCCAACCACAGAACAAATTGCAGACATCTTTACTAAACCCCTAACCAAGACACCATTCGAATATCTTCGACAGAAGATGGGTGTCATCCCGTCTCACACCTAAGAGAGTCCATCCTATTATGGGGAGTTTTGTATTGATTGAATATCTGATACCTCCTAAAAATACTACAACAGCTCAGGGGGAGCATGTTTTCTTGGATATTGATGTCAAAGGGGGAGAAAAGGAGTGGTCCAGACTGGATGTTACAGTTGGAGGTCCAAACAGATTAGCGCAGTCATTCAAGTTTGCCATCAATGCCAAAGGGGGATATTGTTGGCATGTTTGTAGGTAGGTGTGCTTGTCATTGATGGCAAGATCAGAGTATGTAGCGATGGAAAAATAGGGACAATGTAATCTAGGAGGATTAGTGCAGAGTCGCATGAAGTGCATAGGTGTGCACCAGGGATGAGGTTAACTCATTGCCAAAGCTCAAGAGAGATAGCATACTTAGGATCTTAGCGTAAGCCTGAGAGGAGAAGTGACAGTGATCAATGGATCTCATTGAGAATTCACGATGAACATCAGATCTGAGCCCGAGGTCCGACCGACATTGGATCCAGGAGAACCTGCATGTTCTTTAAAGAGTAAGGTGAAGTGGGGTTACAAAATCCTGAAAGAAGGAGGACAGTTTCGGATACCGGGAGTTGGAACAGTTGAGACTCTTCATCATCAGGAGTCCTGGAATTGCAAAATGCGAAACACTGAAATCTCGAACGCAAGAGGCATTTTCAGATACCAGGAGTTGGAAGAGTCGAGACTCTTCATCATCAAGAGTCTCGGAATCGCGAAATGTGAAATGCCGAAATCCCAAAAGCAGAAGAACAGTTTCAGATACTAGGAGTTGGAAGAGTTGAGACTATTCATCATCAGGAGTCCCGGAATCACAAAATGCAAAACGTCGAAATCCTGAAAGCAGGAGGATAGTTTCGGATACTGAGAGTTGGAAGTGTCGAAACACTTCATCACAGAAATACCGAAACGCTGAAATGTGAAACGTCGAAATCCTGAAACATGCACATCAATAAAGAGTTTCGTAGACTAGGAAATAACTCCATTTTGGAGTTTCAGATACTGAGAGATGGAGGATTCAAGACCCGAGACTCTTCATCACAGGAGTCCCGAAGTGCCGAAACATGAAATTGTGAAATGTAGTTTTGAATAAGGCTTGGTCACCACCATTGGTCACATCATCAAAGAGATGTAGAGAAGATATCGAAGAGATAAGCTCCTTTTCCATAGTTTCGAGGATCGGGAGTTGGAAGAGTCAGAGTGACTCGCAACGAATTCGCAAAATGTGAAATTGCAAAATTCAGTTTCGAATAAGGTTGTGGTCACAACTAGTGGTCACATCTATGGAAGATGGAGGAAGGAGCTAGTGCAACCAAGCTCCATTTTAGGGATCGCGACTTGGAGTGTCGAGACATTTGATCACATGAATGTCGAACTACCGAATGTCAAAATGATGAAATGACGAAATGTTTATGTAGTTGGTGATCACCGCTGGTGGTCATGTAAGTGGAAAGAGCTAGCATAGCTAGGCTCCATTTCAAGGTTCGCACTGTAACTGCTAGAAACCACTGATGGTTTCTGCCAGAGGACTCGAAGAGACCTCTATGTAATTTCCAGAGGAGATGGAGAGTATCAAGAAATCTGTCAGTGGAATGAAGACTGGTCATAGAGGCGATTGACAGATGGAAGAGCATTGAAGCCTGTAACTGCAACAGAGAGGTTGAGCTCGACTGTAACAGAGAAGATGAAGAGTCTCAACTACTGGAGAGATGAAGGAATCTTGACATAACACCCAGTGATTATGGACGCATGGGTTTAACTACCAGAGAAGCTGAAGAGTTGTAATAATGATCAGGCAGAGCACTCGACATGAGTAGCATGCAGAAGCATTGTGCACAGGAATGCACAAGGTGCACAGAGACTATAAGAAGGCAAAAGAAAGGAGAGATCGTTGCAATTGTGGAGAGGGATGAAGGAGTGAAGAAAGAGGAGTGTGCAGCAGCTGAAATACAGAGAAAAGGAATGGTGCATTGAATGGACATGGCGCACAGAGAAGAAAAGGAAGAAGCATAGAAAGCGCAAGGCATGTGTGCAGTAAGACAGTGAGACACTAAAGGAAGGATGAGGTGCTCTTGTAGAGAAAAACAGAAGATCATAAATCACAAGAAGATGCAGACAGAGAGACACTGATATAGGAGAACAGAGCAACATAGCAGAATAGTGATAAGCCTAGTAAGCCAATGATAAATATTGTATCATTGTGATAAATTTATATATAGAAAACTTTATATTTCAGGGTGGAAGGGAGGTGCTAGGGAGGATTGTTGTCCTCAGAGGTTCAAGTGGGTTCTTGAACACAGGGAGTTGTATCTTCCATCTGGTTGCAGCCAGAGAAACCAGGGTGGCAGGGTGGTTCAAGGGAGAACTATTGTTCTCTGTTATACAGGTTGGTGCCTGTGTGACTAGAAGTTGGTGCTTCCATCCAGTTTGTGTTGGAACACTTAGGGAGTTGGTGCTTCCTTCTAGTGGGTGCTAGAGAAACCAGGGAGTTGGTGCTTCCTTCTAGT
>JZKD02S2076464.1:23890-39403 GCA_000966675.3 Picea glauca | reverse complement strand
GTAGCCTCATTATGAGTTGGTGCTCATAAGTATGATAATGTACAGAATGTAAATATTACTTATCATATAAAGAAGAAGAGGTTTTTACCCTTTATGGGTTTCCTCAGGAAATATCCATCTCTGTATATTTCATATGTGTGAATGATGTTGAATGTTTTATTGCTTACTTCCCTGCATTATTGTGATTGTCATTCAGTGCTCTGCAAAGAGTTTAAAAGAAGCATAATTGTTTAAGCTCGGTAACAATTGATTCACCCCCCCCGCCTCTAAGTTGTCCAACATAAACTAGGGTGTTCTTTGTGCAAAAAGTCAAATTAAAGTGAATTTTTTAATATTACTTTGTAAAAAGGGGAAATATTAGGGTTGTTGAACCTTAGTCTTGTGGTTTACCCTAAATTATGTGGACAAACTATCTTAGTGACATTTTGTATAAATAAGAGATTATAAGATCTCATTTTAACACAACTCTCCCATCTTGGAGAAGTACTTGGATGGAAATTTTCACTACACTTGGAGTATTTTTCCTCTTGTGCTATGGAATGATGTCTTTTGGTTATGGTTGATGATGATGATGACAATGCACTATCTCTTGGAGGTCACTTCTAGCTTTTTGTGGTGGTTTGCATTGGCATGTTAAGGCTTTTCTTGGATTGGTATGGTTCTTTACTTTGTTATTATCATTGGTAATTCAAGTTAAGGTTGTTTTGGCCAAGGATAGATAGGGAGTATAAGGATATACACCCCTATCCTAGTTTCCACCACTATTACCAATCTTTTAAAGTTATTTGCAAGGGTTTTGTTGAGGAAGTAAGAGGATTTACACCCCTCAATTTCAAATCCTGGCTAGGTTACTTACCTTGGGAAGTAAGAGTATTTACACCCCCAAGGGTTTAGTAGTCCTAGATCCTTCTTTAAGACCCCATTAACCCATAACTAAAGGCACTAATCTTGCATTGGAGATATAAATTGTTACATTGGGAAACATGAAAGTTTTAAGTTTTGGTCTTTTCTCACTTGAGTTTCGTTCCCATAGCCTTGAGTTACCTTGCCTTATTGAGGAATCCTCTTTCAACCACAAATTATTGCTGTTGCATTAGAACTAAACTACAATGATTAGGGCTTCTCTAACCCTAGCCTACTAACCCTAATTATCTCTTAAACTAACCTTAGACTAGGCCTAAAAATCTAATTCCCTAACCTTCTAATAACCTAGGTGCATTTATTGAGCTAGCTAGGGGCTGATTTGATTGGATAATTTTTCTGAAAAAAGTCTTGTTTTCCTACAGCCATAAGGCTGGTAATTTCACTGTAGAAACCCTAACCTAAAGCCACTCATAATTTGTGATTTCACTGTTAAACGTTGCTAAGAATTATCCAATTTATTCTACTTGGTTTAATACAATTTTTTAGTGGTTTCTTTGCAAGTTTTAGTGACTGATTTCACTGTTGTCACAACAAGTTTGCTACAGCCATAAGGATGAAAAATACTTTTGCATACATATTTTATGACAACCATAATTCATTGCTAAAATCTCATGTTATAGATCATGAAATTCTCCAATGATTATCTACTTTGTTTAAAGCATATTTCATTTGATTTTGAGCAATATTTCATGCATCTCTAGTACTTTTTTTACTACTGATATATACTGTCATTTATTTCTGCAAATCAGGGACAACAATCCTAGCTTGCTAATCCAGCTACCATATTATATTGCATAGTGGTTTTCCTTGTGTCTCGGGTAGGTACCAACTTCTCGACAAATCATCCAAGGTTTTGGCAACCTCAAAAAAACCTAAGACTCATTATCATCCTTCCATTTCCATTTAGAATATTGACCTCTAGGGGCTCCACTCTTTCCATTTATGTTTTCCCCCTCCATTCCCCCTAGGGTCACCGGGATTGCCTCCCTAGAGTGACCTAGTCACCCTTGAAGCGTGGGACCTATATTGAGGTGACATTGGGTATAGTGTCCTTAAGTTGTGGCCACTTGGTGGTTGGGTTGGGATTTTCCCAAACTACAAATTGTGAGATAACAAGGTCGAACCCTCAATTTTTCCTTCACAAATGATAAATAATGTAAGCAATACTAAAATTCCCTCCTAGGTGACAAGTGTGGTGATGTCATGCTCCAAGAGGGTGTGTGAGAGCCTCCCAAGGCCATGTGTCATAATCTCATGGTGTAATCATGGTGAAAGGTGCATCTACTCATCTATGGTCATGTCACATCATCAATGGTACCCCAAGTGGTCATCAAACCCTATCATCGTCAAACCCTAAAATGTTACTTCATCATCAATGGAGGACCAATGTCTAGGGCATAGGTCATTGCATCCAAGGTGGAGAGAGGTGTATCTCATTTCTACAAGGCATCCAACAATCCACATGTGCAACATCCTCAATCCAATGAGCAATAATCCCTGAGTTACACTACCCAACATGTGGGATTTTATCCCATCTGTGTGCCATTGTGACCAAATCTGTAAAAAATCAATCCCAGCTATCCATTGTCCAAGGTCTTGAAGATGTGAGAACCATTGTATGAATGTGTTGTCTCATTGGGTGACTCACTGCTCTACATCACACTGTCATATCTTGCAATAAAGGAAGAACATCATGGGTGAAAGATTGGGGCGTCCTTCAAAGAACCATGTCAGGGGCATCCGAATCAAAATAGAATACAAAATCAAGTAAATCATTGTTCATAAGATATACCAGTCCTTAAATCATGCAAAGTAAGTTGTTACTTAATATATAAGCCACATGGACAATTTACTTCACTATCCCCTTCAAATATGACACCAGCTTAGGATTTTATGTAAGTTAGCAAGTTTGAATATGGGATGGCCTTCACTGGACCCTATTAGGTGTGCCAACCAAAAAAGTGAAAGAAAAGACACATGTAGAGGGATATGTCCCGAGGGAAACAGTGAAACAAAATAATCCTTCAAGAGTAAGTGTGATAGTGGTACGTGTTGGGATTAATTCATGGCTTATGGTGTCATTGAGTCCATTTATATGAGCGTATTTGTGGGGGTTGTGCTTGTTATTGAGTTACCACTTTCTAAGCGCTACATTTTTTTGAACCCCTTTATCTTCCTTTTTATTTTTCCTCTTATCATATTTGCAAGTCCCCTTTATAAGGTTTCAAGCTATAACATCAATGCTTGGGAATGGTGCAAACATGAAAAGGGTAGAGCTCAAGTTGACTGGATTTTGAGAGTCCTTTGCTACTATTCCTTTCTTTCTTTAGCATCATTTTTTTATTCTTTTAGCAACAATTGCAATCAACCTCTGGGCCTTCAACCCCTCTTCTCATGAGAGAATGGACCATGACCCATTACCGAAGTTTAGTATAATGTGACAAGCTCCAAGATGGAAAGTGTTAAGTATGGTGTGGAATGAAACATTACCCTTGTGAGTGCCCCCTAGTAGTACCCCTTTTTCATGGGCGATGAAAACATGGGACTAGGGAACAAATGTTGGCCACCAAGGTGAAACAAAGAAACAAACATAACTTCTTGAGCTAGTGATCCATTATCCAACTTCAACCAATGATCCTTATCCACGTGTCTAGTTCATTAATCACAACACTTCACATGAAATAAGTATTAACATATCTCACGGTAAATTTGGGTTACCATCTCCCATACACTGAGTTCATTGGATGTGATGAGCTTGGTTGATCTGAAGTAGAAAATGCAACTTGAGGGGAGCTACTAGGTTGTTATCTGTGAACATGTTGATCACCATCATGGTCGTTGTTACCCACCAATTTTCACTAGGATGAACTTGCAGTTGATTCGCTGAGCCACCAAATATTGAACAAATACTTATTCAACATTCAAAGTTTAGAAGTCCAGCTGACCATTTTGGCCCCTTTTCTGCTTTTTTACCGCATTTCTATACCCCTGTGGGGAATTGTAATAATATGAATTTAGCATGATGAATTTTTAAAAGGATTATCCTCCTAGGACCTAATCATGGGTGCATTACTCTAGAGTGTTTTTTGACTTATTAATTATTCCTTGCTTGAATTAATTTTTAAGCAAGTTATAATTTCTAGTTTTTTCACTCATTTCCTCCAAAGCTAGAGTATGTATTGATGGTTAGGCCTTTTCTTGGTCATATAATTCTAGTGTCTAATTTATATTACCATTCTAATCATCCTCCTAGAGTCTCATGGAAATGCGCTACGTCCCCCTTAGGTTTTTTAATTGTTTATGCAAAAATAGAATTTCCCACAAAATCAGGATATTTTAATTGTAAATAAGTCCTAAGTTAAATATGTGGTACTAGGAGCCATTATATACCTTGGGGTATTTTTTTCAAACTCGGAATACCCACTTTATCTAAGTACCCACTTTGTGAGTGAAATTAGTGATTTTTAATCACTTAAAATTAATTTTACTCACAAAAATTAGTAAAAGACAAATAAAAGACAAAAAATTAGCAAGTGCTATTTTTTGGGAAACATGTTAGGGACATGTTTTGAGATAAATCACCCTTACTTGAGTTCACCAAGTTTTTGTGGAAATTTATAAGGAGTTAGGGATCAGTTGTTTGAGTTTAAACTTGAGTTGAAGAGATTTCTCATTGGGAGGCGCGCCCCTCTTGGGGGAAGTGGCACATTCTTGAGGAGGGTGCCTACCTCTTGAGAGGTGGCTCCCTCCCTCTTTCTCTCTTTCTCACAAGTGGCGCCCTTTAGGAGTTCTATGAGAGGTGACAGCCATGTGATACCACTTGTTACCTCTTTCCCTCACACATGGTGCACCCTCCCTCTCCAAGTGGTGTGGCCCCCTCTCTTGGGATTGTCACCCAATGTGCTATATGTTAGTGCTTGCTCTCCCATTGTAAACTAGATTTGAAGACCTAGAGTTATATTGTTGTAACGATTTAAATATTTGTGGAATAAATAATTGAAAACTTTGGAGGTCATTCTTGTGGTGTTAAGAAAATGTGTGGATGTCATTGTTCTATTTTGATGTGTTGAAGTTATGGTAAACTTGTTTTTCACAATTTCATTGTTAATTTATCCTTGAATAGTAAGATATTAGTGGGCTAGTTTGCATTGCTAATTATTATTATTTCTATCATGTTTAATCTATGATCTCATGTTATTCTAGTTTGATTTACATGTTTTCTAGATTTTATATGTAGGAAGTGGGTGCACCCACCTTTAACAAAGTATTTTGCAGGAACTTTCCAAGTTTGCAGGACCTTTGGATTGAAGGAGGGGAGAGCTCTAGGTCGAGTCTCCAAAATCTTCAATTTCCTTCTATCAGATCAATTTCCCTCTTCAATACACCAAGAGGAATCCATAGCTCAATATCTACTTCCATCCGACACTCTTTTCTCTCTTTCTCAAACAAGTTCTAATATTTTCCAGTTACCTTTTATTTTGCATGCAAGATTTAAAGCTTTGTCTTATTTTAAAGTTAAATCTAAAGAAAGTTTTGTTTTCATGCATAGATAATCTAGATCTAATTTTTCACTTTCAAGTTCCATCTAAAGTTTAAATCTAGTATAGAAAAGGTCTCCTTTTATCAATCATTTTTCTCCCAAATTTTTAAGGGTTAAAAGGTAGTCTTTTTCCAAGATTTTTCATCTCTAAATTTGGCATATAAGTGCTTTTAATAGTATGATTGGACCTAATGGTTAAGAACATATGTTTCCTCCTAAGAGGTCACAAGTTCAAATCCAAATGTGGGTAGTGTATGTATACCTACGTAGACTTTACCAGTCAAATCGTTGGGCAGAGGGGGTCCCTTGTGCCACAAACATGGAGGTCTCATACACCAATTTGGTGTCTAGCTTGGTCGTGACCTTAAAAATAGACTATTATTATTATTATTATTATTTTCTTCTCTAAAATAGCAGCCAAAAACCCTAAGGAAGCAAGCTTTCTATCTTGTTTTTCTTAGCTCATTTTGCTTTTTTTTTCTTAGTTTTTACTTAGTAAATTTTTTGGGTTTTTCTAACATAAGTCCAAGACACTTCTAAAGTGTTTTTGGGCATATTTTAGGTTTTTTTTAATTTCTATGTTTTTCAGGTTGGTGAACAATCAAGGGGATATTTTGTCAAAAAATGGTGGATTTAGACATTCCAGAACACCCGGGAGCACCCCATTCTTCAATAAAGACTTCTAAAATCTTGTAAAGACTTGTTATACCCCTAATGAATGATCACAAGTCATCCCAAAAAAGATATTTGTAATATCATTAATAAAATAAATGGACCACATAGTCCCCATTGTTCATCCCCCCTAGGGGGAAAGATGTCTTTGTGTGATTGTTCATTTTGGCTCATTTTTACTTATGCTTACAATTATCACCTAAAATAAACCTTTCATGTTGAGTGAAAGTGCACCATTACATGATTTTCAGGTGGAGTGATAGTGCACCATTACATGATTTTTTATTCTAATTTTGCATATGCAATCATTTCTATTGTTAATGATTCATAAATATATTAATAAATCATTGAATCTTCAATATTTCACTTTGCAAAATATTGTGTTTTGTATTGCTTTCATTTTTAATAAGACTACTGAGAAATAATGTTTTCAACTTCCAATCTCTAGATGAAATATAATCTAGTCAGAGGTTACACATGGAATTTTATATATACCTCCAAAAACTACCATAATATCAACACTCCCTCCTAGCTAGGGAGGTATTAACAAGTAGCATCATCATAGGCACACATGCTATCTCATGATCATGTAGATTAAGTCACGAGCAACATTACCACTATCAGTATCATTTGATAGAATCCTGGTATCAAAAATATATCATAAAATGCATCATCTCTCGAGGCCATACACCATCTGAGTAATTGGTCATGATGTTGAATAAGTCATGTGTTGAACTCAGCGCACTCAACAAAGTGTCACAGGGACCATTCTTCTAATCCGGACATACATCCCAAAAGAATAATTGTCCCAACAGATGTTGGGTGTCCTCAATGGCTACAAGAACCATCCTCTCCATTGTATCATCTCTAATCCATACTAGCATGATGTGAATGCATCATATCTAAGTTGTACTAGCATAATGTGGAGTATTGCCTACATCATCTCTAAGCCATACTAGCATCGTGTCAATGCACCATCTCTAAGTTGTACTCGCATGATGTAGATTGTCTCTGTATCATCTCTAAGTTGTACTAGCATGATGCTCTACATCATCTCTAAGTTGTACTAGCATGATCATATCTATCATGATGTGAGTCATATGCATCATCTCTAAGTTGTATTAGCATTATGCTCTACATCATATCTAAGATGTACTAGCATGATGTGACTCAAGCATAAGCATCGTCTCTATGTTGTACTAGCATGATGCCAATGCATCATATCTAAGTTGTACTCGCATGATGTGTCTCAGGACATCTGTATCATATCTAAGATATACTAGCATGATGTTGAAGAATTATATCTAAGATGTACTAGCATGATACACATCAACAATTTGTCAACCTGGACCGTTCTCCACAGGGAGAATGTTGGTCCATCAACACTCCCTCCCAACCGAGGAAGTAATCTCTTCCCTTTCAACCAAGGGAGAAATCTCCACTAGTCCCATCTTGTCCCTCAAGTATGTGAACTTTATCATGGATAGAGGCTTCGTCAAAATTTTAGTTCTCTTCTCATCGGTGGAGATGAACTAGAGAATCACTTCTCCCTTTTGGTATTTATCACAGAGAAAATAGTACTTGATCTCAATGTGCTTCGACCTATCATGGAAGATGGGTTTCTATGAAAGCTTCACACAACTCTGATTATCATAATGTATCGCAGTCGAATCAAGCACCTGATCAAATAGTCTAGAAACTAGCTTACAGAGCCATACTGCTTATGTACAAGCATTACAAGTTGCAATATACTTTGCTTTTGTAGTGCTGAGTGCAACAGAATTCCGCTTTGTGCTAGCCCATGATATCATAGCAGATCCCAAATTAAAGCATACACCATAAGTACTCTTTCTGTCATATGCACTCCCATCCCAATCTGAATCAATAAATCCATGCAGTTGTACATCAATGTTTGAGACATATCTCAATCCATAGTTTAATGTCCCACAAAGATATCTCAAAATATTCTTTGCATCTATCCAATGCTCATGTCTAAGTTCCACTTACAACTAGCTCAATGTGTTCACAATAAAGAAAATGTTTGGTCGGGTATTCACCAAATACATCAATGAGCCAATTGATTTCTGGTACAGGGACGAGTCTACTGGATCAGAATCAGAGTCTCTCAACTTCCTCATATCTATCACCATGGGAGTTGCCATGGATTTTCAATCCATCATCCCAAACTTCTGAAGGATCTTTACAACACAATTCCCTTTCCCTAGGAATACTTCACCATGATTTTGCCATACTTCCAGTCCCAAATAATAATGCATGAGACCAAGATCCTTCATATCGAATTCAGAGGATAACTCCTTCTTACACTAAATAATGAGAGGATCTAAACTTGTCAGAAATAAATCATCAACACATAGTAGTAGGATCATAGGTGCATCATTCACAACCGTGTAATAAAGGTTTGGATCAACATAGGTCTTGGAAAATCCAAGTCTCATCAAGTAACTATTAATTTGTGCATACCAAGATCTTGGAGCTTGCTCGAGTCCATACAAGGCCTTATTTAATATGCATGCATGGGTATCTCTTGGGTGTACCTCAAAACCTTGAGGTTTCTCTATGTATAGTTCTTCCTCAATTACTCCATTGAGAAAAATAGTATTTACAGCCATCTGATGTAAACTCCAACCCATGGATGATGCAAGAGATATGATGGCTCTGATAGAGGTATATCTAGAAACTGGAGAAAGCAACTCATCATAGTCTTATCCCTCCTACTCAGAGAACCCTCTAGCCATGAATATCACCTTGTATTTATCGATACTCCCATCTACTACATGATTTATCTTGTAAATCCATTTTGAGCTTACTATCGACTTTCCTTCAGGTTTAGGCACAATTTCCCATACATCATTTTTCATGACGGATTGATATTCTCCCATCATAGCTTCCTTCCATTCTTTCTTCTTGACTGCTTCCTCAAAGGTGGAAGGTTTTGCATTGACAAGACTTGTCATGAGTGCTGGATAACTAGAGAATCTTTTGGGCCTCTTGTTTTCCTTGAAGGTGCCATTGGGATCTTTATGTATTTTTTCTTCTTGTAAGGTGGATTCTATCCATGTTGGTCATTTTCTATTCTTGGTTACAACAACTGGTTCTACAGGTTCAAGTGGTTTCTCTGGTTCTTCACTAGGATGTCCTTCTATTCCCCTTTTGAACAGACTGTGAAGAAGCTGAATTTTGTAGTATGAGATACTACCTTGCGACACTGTTTAGGTGGAACAATAGTTGGAACTACCTCTGGTATTCTGTAGAGATGACCCCCCAGAGTAACAATGACACTATGAGGTTGAGACTCATAAACAACATGATGTCTCCACATATATGGTTGGCCCAAGAGGACATTACAGACATCCAGTGGGGAAACATCACATAATACCTCATCCTTGAAGGGTTGGATGCCATATGATAATCAACACTATTGGTTGACACGAAGATCTCGTCCTTAGTGAAGCCACCCGATCTTGTATGGTTGCAGGTGTGGTGTTTTCGACAATCCCAACTGTTTGACGACCTCTGTTGAGATGAGGTTCTTATGGCTTCCGCTATCAACAATAAAATGCAGCGGGGTCCCCTTCACCAACATCTGTGAATGGAAAAGGCACTCTCCCTATTTGGGATCTGTTGGTTCTTCTGGTTGAATTGTTGTGGTTGTGTCAATAGCAGTGGGGTCTGCATCAATGATCTATCCTTTACTAGTATTTTCATAATCAGATTCAGAATTAGGGTTCGACTCCTTGTCTTTGATCTCGGCCACCAATGACTGTTTTGAGCGACATTCATCGGTGTTGTGCTAGGGTCTTTTGTGGAAATCACACCATTTTCCGGTGTCCTTCTTTGTCTTCTCGTGACCCTTCTTTTCCTATGGCTTGGACTAGTTTTTGGGAGACTGTTTGTTAGGGCCGTCTTTGTCATACTTTGGTTGTTGCAGATTTGTAGACCCAAACTCTTGTTTGTTTTGGTGCTTAAATTTCTACTCAATTTTAACAACATATCGATAGGCAACACGGAGTGATGATATGTCCAGAAAATCCATTTCAGTTTGGATGTATCTGTGTAGAGCCCCACGGTATTTCAGAACCAAATGTCGTTCAGAGTCTTTGATACCCAGCTTAGTGTGAAAAGTATGGAAGGCATTGGTGAACTCCGGAACTTCTTTTCCCCTCTCTTGTTGCAGTGTGGTCCATCTCATGTACTATTCCTCATAGTTTCCAACGGGGTAATATTGTTCCTTTACCGCATCCACAAAAGAATCCCAAGTGAGCTCGGCCCCATATATTCCAGACTCCTCTATGGAACATTTCTCCCAGTAAGTTTCCCACCAATGTTTGACATGAGGGATATATTTAAGGAGTGTGAAGGTGATCTTTTCTCTGTCGGAAAAATTGTGAACAGAGAAATAACCTTCTAGCATATTTAACCATTTGTCTAGGGCTTCTGCATCTATATGTCCTTCAAATACAGAAATATCAAAATTAACTTGTACCTTGAAAGGCGAGGTGCTTCCAAAGTGGTCGCTTGATGAAGATGCGCCTCTTCCTATCGGCAGGCGTTGAAGGATGTGGGAAAAATTCTCCATCATTTCGTCCCTCTGTCGCGTGAGAGCTTGCTCAAGCAACATATTCATAGGATCATCTACTCCATTGTTTTTCTTTTCTTCCGCCATTGAGGGTTTCTTGGGTGTGCGAGAGCGATTGTCCTCAAGAAAGACAAGCTCGAGACCCAACTTTCTATACTCATACCTCGTCGGGGACATGCACTGAAAAACTATCAAGAGCAGCCTCCTCTGATACCACTGATCCGGATTATTTTCGGCACCAAATGATAGCAGAGATATAACATAGAAATATTCAGAGATATTGCTAGAGAGACAACAATATAACAGGGATATATAGGAAATATAACAAGAGTCACAGATATACAATAATACACAATTTCTATTAATGAAATAAATGTACAGAGACTATAAAAATACAGAGTGAAAGACTCGCTAGAATGGTGGCAGCTTATCTCTGAGAAGAGATGTGACGCCTACTCACATTCACAAGAAGATGATTACAATGAGGCTCTGAAGGTCTTTTTACAATAAACAGGAATTCCAAAAACCCTAGACATCCAAAAATCTAACCCTAGGAGATAAAACGCCAAAAGTCATGTGGGCCCTGTTTGGGTAAGTTAGTACATCAACTTTCTATGGTCGTAACTTTTGCATACGATATCCGTTTTAGGTGTATGATAGCCCGTTGGAAAGGTATCGTCAAGGAGACTCATTTTGGAGGCTCAATTATGCCTTATGCTATCATTGAGAAGATCGACCTCAAAAAACCTTCATTTAGTCCCTCAAAATAGCCCCAAAAGTTAAAAACTACTAAAAATAGTAAATTACCAAAATTGCCACAAAATTGTTTTGAGCCAGTTGGAAAAGGTGGGTGGCCACCGATATCCACCTGGATCAGAGCCTCGTAGAGACTTTACTGGAATAAGACCACATACATCTGAGTGTATTAGATCCAAGATCTCCTTGGAGCTATTCTCACTACTTGGGAATGAATTCTTAATATTCTTCCCAAGTGCACATCCTCTGGAAATACCTTCGTGTATTGATATTAGTTCTGGTATGCCTACAACCATCTGTTTTAGAGATGGAAATGATTGATAATGATGGTGAGCATACCTTCTATGCCATAATTCACTAGGATTGAGTTCATCATGTACAAGAGATTGAACATTCTAACCTAGGAGTTTATACAATCTTCCTTCATGTATCTCAATAACTCTAGCATATTCTATTTTTGAATCTTTAGACCATATAAGAACTTTTCCATCGACAAAGGATATTCTATTTCATTTGTCTTCCAAGCAAGAAATAGATACTAAATATTTTTTCAAACGATGAACATATAAAACATTGTTAAGATGAACATTGTTATCTGATTCCAATTTGATAGAAGCTTTTCCCATTCCTTTGAGTGCATAAGAGTTATTGTCTCCAAGTTCCACTTTATGAGAGGTTTCATTTTCCTTCATCTTTGAGAGATTTTCACGATCACTAGTCATATGTCTTGAAGCTCCACTATCGATCAACCACATGTCATCTTCAAAGGATCCTATAAGAGATGAGTAGAAGAAGAAATTTGTTTCTTCATGCTTGGCTTTCTTTGAAGGTTCTTCATCATTGGCAACTGACGCATGGTGTCTTTCCTTTCTCTTCTTTGCTAGTTTAGGAAAATCTCTTTTGTAGTGACCATAATCATGGCATCCATACCATTGTACCTTTGACATATCTCTCTTATGATTGAATTTCTTTCCTGAACGAAATCTTTTCTTACCTCCATGTCTTTTGAACTTTGTTGCATAGGCTTGAGCATCCGCTTCCTTTTGAGATCTTCCTTTTGAGTTTATCCTTGTCTCTTCTTGTGCACAACAAGTCCAAAGTTCTTCCAGTGTTGGAAACTCCTTCCTTGTATTCATGATTGTAGCAAATGCATCCCATGATCTAGAGAGACCATTAAGTGCAATATTCACAATTTCCTTTTTTGGAATAACTTCTTCAATGGCTTATATTTTATCTCTCAACTAAGAAATCCTTACAAAGTATGAGGCTACAATATCATCCTTAGTCATCTTTGTGTCACGAAACTCATTCTTCAGACTCATCACTTGTCCAATATTTCTGACTGCAAAGAGGTTAGTTAGGGCATCATACATCTTCTTGGATGAGTCAAGATCTGATATGTAGGGTATCAAGTGATCTTTTACAGAGTTTGTTAGCACATGTAATTTTTTGTAAAAAATTGCAATTTTGGCCCATATTGGTTTTTGCAAGGTGATTGTGCTTTTGGGATTGAGTGCATTGTTTTTCAAGGTTAAGGTCTTCCAATTCTTTTGGGTGAGGTATTTAATAGTTTGACAAAATAAAAATTCCTTTTGAGTTTATCCTTGTATCTTCTTGTGCGCAACAAATCCTAAGTTCTTCCAGCGTTGGAAACTCCTTCCTTGTGTTCATGATTGCAACAAATGCATCCCATGATCTAAAGAGACCATTAAGTGCAATATTCACAATTTCCTTTTCTAGAATAACTTATTCAATGGCTTGTAGTTTATATCTCAACTGAGAAATCCTTACAAAGTATGAAGCTACAATATCATCCTTAGTCATCTTTGTGTCACGAATCTCATTCTTCAAACTCATCACTTGTCCAATATTTTCGACTGCAAAGAGGTTAGTTAGGACATCATACATCTTCTTAGATGAGTCAAGATTTGATATGTAGGGCATCAAGTGATCTATTACAGAGTTTATTAGCACACGTAATTTTTGTAAAAAATTGCAATTTTGGCCCATATTGGTTTTTGCAGGGTGATTGTGCTTTGGGGATTGAGTGCATTGTTCTTCAAGGTTAAGGTCTTCTGGTTCTTTTGGGTGCTTTTGGGATTGAGTGCATTGTTCTTCAAGGTTAAGGTCTTCCGGTTATTTTGGGCAAGGTATTAATAGTTTGACAAAATAGAAAATTCTTTAAGGTATTAATAGTTTAGGTATTAATAGTTTGACAAAAACAGATAATTCTTTTTTAAAGGCATATTTAGCTCGTGCTTAAGGCCCAATCTCCAATTTTAGTGTTTCATTGGCAAATCTACAAATCCACGATCCAAGGTCAACATATAAGCGAACACAACAACAAGACGACCAAGCAAATCTACAAATCCACTGTTTCGTTGGCAAATCTACGATCCAAGGTCGCTCCAAAGTCAAAACCAAGGAAATCTACAAATCCACAACATATAAGCCAACACAACAAGAACAAGAAGTCACAACAAGTTCCAAAGTCAAGACCAAGCACCAAGCCAGCCACTAAGGAGGGAGCCCACAAGGAACATGAGTGATTAACGAATCGGCCAATGACTGAACACTTGCATATATAAAGTATTGAGATATGAGACTCTTAATGCATGTGGGACGTGGTCCATACAAAGAGCCAAGCCTGTTAACTATCAAACCAAGCGCTGCCAACAAATCATGTGTTAGACGTCATGGCATGGTATGAACAGCACCAGATACAAAGCTCTCCAAGTGTACACATCAACGTCAGGAGAGGCTGTCGAGGTTTTAAGAGGCCCATTTTTTTCCATGCATTGTCCTTCTTTTAACATCTCATTCTCCTTGGCGATCACATTCAGCTGCGTCCTTCTGTCGCAGAATACGAGTTAGCCACCAAATATAAATTGGAGATCTCACTCTTTGAGCGATTGATAAGCGGACCATTTTAGCGTCACCAAGAATGAATGAAACATCAAAGGATTTGCATGCCTTGGGCGTACAAGATATCTTGACAGCATAGCATTCTTTTGTTATAGAATATGAAGCCTGCAAGAGGAAAAATGGCAATAGCAGCAATGAATTTTGCATCATTTTTTCGAGACAAAACTCTTGGAGTTGATTCTCCTTTAATGATAGCATTGTCGGCAGCAGTTTATGCTCTCTCAGATATTGATGGCGCAAGTGAAATCACAAAGAAGCTGGTCTTTTAGTTACAGTTGCGAAACTATTGAAGTTTACAGTTTCGCAGCGAAGTTCCTTCACGCTGCGAAACTGTTGTAGCTCTCAATTTCGCAGCGAACCAGCAGCCTTCACGCTGCGAAATTGCATAGATAAGTTAAACCAAGCCAGTTAGGATGCCAGCAAGGATGGATCGTGTTTAGACATTACATGGACTGGAAAGAACAAATTTTTGTCATCGAGTTCCAAAGATGTGATGATATTTGTATGCATTAAATGCTCTAGATATGAAGTCCTATAAAACAGGGGTGTCGTTGAATTTGACTAATCTTTTGTAACCTCTTGATATCATAAGCATAACAAGAGCATCTCGATCCCTAAGTAAAGCAATTTTTTTCTATCTTTGAAAATAAAGATCCATTGTTTTAGGATCTGAAATGTAATCGTTATAAACTATAAAACATATGCATGAGAGGAGAGAAAAGGTTGACTCGAGTGTATCATGAAGGACTATTGTGTATGTGATGTTTTGACTGTTTAGACCGGATCAATTAAGAAGTACAGAACCGTTTGAGCAGAGATTCTTGTGTTGATGAGTTTCAGCAATGTGATCCCTCTATGTGTATGTATTCTTTCTTTCTTTCTTATTTAACTCATAAGTCTTAAGTGTTTAACTTAAGATAAATGATTGCAGAATTCACTTATGGTGCTTTGTTTTCATCATAGTTAGATACTTTCACATTTTCCTCCGAATCACTTTGGAATTCATCCTATGATTGATGCTCCAATGTAATGGTTGTTAATCTTAATTTCCTCCCCCATACTACAACGAATTAGATAGCTTGAAACATCAATTATCTTT
>JZKD02S2076464.1:10955-23880 GCA_000966675.3 Picea glauca | reverse complement strand
CTTGGGCAAGGGAAACAAGGCAATTAACCTTCGTCCTAACCTACTGTCACAAGGCAATTAACCCAGATTAAATAGTTGGGTCAAGATTTTATTCTTTCTAGGGGCTACCTGATCAGGATTAGATGGTCTGATCAGATTTATTCACTAGTTCTAACCTAGGGGCTATCTGACCAAAATTAGACAGTATGATCAGATGTATTCACTAGTTCTAACCTAGGGGCTATCTGACCAAGATTAGACAGTATGATCAGATGCATTCACTAACCTATCAGCATTGAAAATTTAAAAGAACTTGGTCATGCTTGAAAGGTATGACCAAGTTGTTATTATTGCATGGGGCCTTTGCTTCAATTCTTTTCAGCCCTCTTTTCTTTTCTTTGTTTTTTCTTTTTCCTTTTTTCTTTTTCTTTTTCTTTTTCGTTTACAAATTATTTGAAGAATGCAATATCATTTGTGAACCAAATCACCAGATACATATAATATCCAAGTCATAAGATGATTCCCATAAATTATGGGGTGATAACACAATGAAACCATTCTAGCAATATATCATAATACTTGCCTCTATGCTTCATAATAAACCGAAACAATGACAAGTCAAACACATGATTTAGAACATGTATCATATCATAGGAAATCATAAAATCTAACTCATGGATGCTGGAGGGAGGGACAAAATCATGCCACGTCACATTTCTAGGAAAGCACTTGATCCATCTATGAAAGGGGTCATGAAAGGTCGAAGACTCGAGAGGTTGATTCAAAGAGTTCGAAGGTTGGCTACCTTGGACTTCATCGCTCCCTAATGTATGAGAAGGGATGAACACGAACTTGGAGGATGACTAACAACTTGTTAGGGGAAAGTTGAAAGACTGGAATATAAAACTTCTTCTTAAGGCATTCAATCTACCCTTAAATTCTAAAAGAAACCTTTTCCCTGGAGAAATATTGAGACAAGAAGAACGCCTCCCAACAACATCCTTAGTGACATAGTGAGATAAAGGAAAAGGAGGCTGGAAAACCTCATCACAAGTATCCTGCATCAAGAAAACCATGTCCTCACCCTTGTCAAAAATCGAGCACAACGGTGGTTGAAACTTTTCTTCATAGACTATATCAAAGTGATCAAGATAATATTTTTCAAACTCCTCAAGGTATGACCAGAAATCATTATCATAAAATTGCATTAAGTCATCCTTGGGTGTTTGAGATATATCTGTAATTATATCATCTCCTTGTTTCCAAATGTGAGAATTAGTAGCGATCGTATATGATAGTTGTGAAGGAAAAAATTGGAAATGACCCTCAATGTCATAAATTGGATCCACATCATGACCAATCACATCCCATCCATGTCTCCCGAAAGATATAAACTCATCAATCATATCACCACCTTCATCACAACATAAAGGGTCTAGCTCATCCAAGGATTCCTTTACTTCTTCACCCTCTAAATTAGAGAATAGGGCATCATCAAAAACCTAAAAGGGAAAATGAATAACCTCATTCTCTTATTCTTGTGCAGGAGGAATATGATCTTGGATGGCTTCATCATAGGGAGGAGCACACATGAGTACGTCATTGACATCTTGAGGCTCTCTTTCTTTGACCATGTCTTCGTTATCTTTGGTAGAATCATGAGTAAAGTCTTGCTCCTCTTCATGGGATGGGAAATCCTCATTACAGAGCTCTTCTTCAAATTTTTGTTCATTAAAAAATTATTTATCCTCGACAGTTTCTTGTAATTTTGTCAAGGAACTACCAATATCTGGGGTAACCCCGACGTCATCAATCCTAACTTTTGTAGAAAAGAAAGGTTTTTCCTTGGATGAGGAGATCTTGTCCTCGATTTCTGTATCCATGTTGTGAGCTTCTTGGATTGTCCTTAGCCCCCTTTTATTGAGCAAGAATCTTAATTGCGCTGAGAAATCCCTGGTATAGAGGAAAAGGAGGAGCTTGTTTCCAGGACGATGGATTCTAGGGATTTTTTGTGACAGGCTCTCGAACTTGGTATGGAACTCCCTACCGGTATCGTTCTTAGTATTTTCTATGTAATTGAGTCTTGTTATCAACATGTGAATATTTTCTAGTTTAATACTCCAACTCTTGAGAAAGACTTATTCTAATTGGTCCATAAATGTGATGTTGGCATCAAGGAGACTATCATACCATGTTATAGCATTTTCATGAAGAGTGGTAGAGAAAAGTTTCATTGCCATATCTTCAACATCATCACTTATAGGGTGGAGTTGAAATAAAGCCCAAAAGTCACTCATATGGTCTTCAGTGCTAACCACATCATTACCAGTGAATTTAGGGAGCCATTTCTCATAACTTGCAGGAATTCATCGAGGATAACCCATGATTTCACTCATATCCAACGGTTTGAAATTACCCAGGTCCCATTGAGAAGCCATGATTGGATTTTTCATCAGTGGAGTTGTCAAATAATCCTCGTAGGATTATCAAAGGAAGTGAGGGAATCAACCTCAGTGGAGTTGCAAGGTAGGCTTGTAAAGTAAAAGGCTTACCAAAGATATGTCGTTTGAGGAAAAATGACTCGATGTTCCTCGAAAATGGCGCCAATTTTTTTATCACGCAATCTGTACTTTCCCAAATCCCAAGGCAAGTGAGGAATATTGGCGTAACAATGGGATATCCTATCATTGTCACCTCAATAGGAAATCCCCTCTTTTAGGGAAGGATACAAGGGATTCTAGGGATTTGTTATGACAACCTCTCAAACTTGGTATGGAACTCCTTAACGGTATCATTCTCAGTATTTTCTATGTAATTGAGTATTTTTATCAACATGTGAATATTCTCTAGTTTAATATTCCAACTCTTGAGAAAGACTTCTTTTAATTGGTCCATAGATGTGATGTTGGCATCAAGGAGACTATCATACCATGTTCTAGCATTGTCATGAAGAGTGGCAAAGAAAAGTTTCATTTCCATATATTCAACATCATCACTAATAGGGTGGAGTTGAAATAAAGCCCAAAAGTCACTCATATGGTTTTCAGTGCTAACTACATCATTACCAGTGAATTTAGGGAGCCAATTCTCATACCTTGCAGGAATTTGTCGAGGATAACCTATGATTTCACTCATATCCAACGGTTTGAAATTACCCGGGTCCCATTGAGAAGCCATGATTGGCTTTGTCATCGGTGGAGTCACCAAATAATCCTCGTAGGATTATCAAAGGAAGTGAGGGAATTACCCTCAGTGGAGTCGCTAGGTAAGCTTGTAAAGTAAAAGGCTTACCAAATATATGTCGTTCAAGGAAAAATGACACAATGTTCCTCAACAATGGCGCCAAATTTTTTATCATGCAATCTGTACTTTCCCAAAGCCCAAGGCAAGTGAGGAAGATTGGCATAACAATGGGATATCCTATCACTGTCACCTCAATACGAAATCCCCTCTTTTAGGGAAGGATACAAGTCCAACCCAAGGGAGGCATCCCCAGTGGCCTAAACAGCTGGGTGGGATAAGGTTATGTCAAGAAATACCCCCCCTCTCACTGGTCAACAAAGTCAACAAATTCTATGTTTGAGAAATTGCGTCAAAGAAGTGTAATTTTTGTACTTGCCCGGGACAAGAACAACAAAGTATATATATGGAAATTTCATGTACAAAAATGATAGTAAAGCCTCCAAAGATGATAGACAATGCATTTATATGATGGTTGAAGAAAAATTATAGTTAGATGATGGTTTATAACAACCAAAAGTAAATTGTAACAACCACAAGAATTAGTGCTCATAATTGCTAGAAAAGATAGTGAAAATTGAGCATATATCAAGTAGATTCCCTGGCAATTGTCACAAGCAAGTTCTGGGTAAGTTAGCTATGAGTTAAATCTTAGTGTATGCAGAAAATTTGCTGCAGTTAGATGGTTGTAGCAAACATTTATAACAGCAATAAGAAATTTAGAGATCTAGGCTAGGTTAGTATTAAACTTAGTTAACATAGGCTTGAGAGAATAAGGTTTTAGTGTTTGATCAATATTCCAACAAGAGAGAAGTGAGAACTAGTGCCTTTTAGGTTTTATGGAGTCAATTATATTATCACAATAACTTGGAGAAATAACAATGATTATACTTGTCTAAGAGATGAAAAGGTGGAAGCTTGAGGAGTAACACCTTAAGTCCTCAAGTACCAAGCCCTTAAGAGAAGGTTCAACTAGGGTGTAGGCACTTCTAGGCCCTAGTGATTTCTCCTATCCTTAGACTCTTGAAATATATTTAATGCAATAAGAACTAGATAAAGATTCTAAAGTGTTATCACTTTAGGGCTCTAGAAGATTGTCTAGACAAGATCTTCTTAGGAAAGACTAGTAAAACAAAGAGAAAGAAAGAAGCACCTTATTTTTCTTACTCCTAGGGTTTTCAAGCAAGAAATTTGATAATATTAAATATGAACAAGTAAACATACCATAAAAATTTATCATGAAATGAAAATTGCATATTTACTTACTACACCAAGAATAATCAAGCATAAAAACCCTAGATTTGCCAAAATTCCACCAAGAAATGATCCAAAATGCACCCAAACAAGCCTCCAAGAAAGTGTGCCTCAAACTTTCAGCCAAGTACCCCAAAAAGGGAACCAATTTTAGTCCCCCTCTTGTGAGAGGTGAGTTATGATGAAAAAAAGAGTTCATCCAACCATATTTATATGGGAAATGTTGGCTTATTTACCCAACAGTTGTGTCTTTTCAGAAAACAGAACCTACATGTCAATTTGTTCATAAAATTCAAAAGTTAAATCAATTTTCACAAAACAACCCTAATGAGCATGACTTCATTCTTCCTAGGGTGACGTTAGGCCTCAAAATTTCATCCAAGTACTCCAAAAAGGGTGAAAATTTCACTCCCCCTCTTGTGAGAGGTGACTTATGATGAAAAAATGAATTCAGCCAACCATATTTATATGGGAAATCTTGGATTATTTACCCAACAGTTGTGTCCTTTTACAAAACAGAGCCTACATGTCAATTTGTTCTTAAAATTAAAAAATTAAATCAATTTTCACAAAAAATACCTAATGAGGGTAACGTCCTCCTTCCTAGGGTGACGTTAGGTCTTCTCTATGAGATGCTAAGATCATCTATTAGAATGTTGGGTCTTAAAATGCCTCTTTTCATGCCACACATGACAAAACTATGGTCCAACATATGCAAGTGTCAAACCCTAGCCTTGAGTGACGTCATGGGCTACTAGGGTGATGTCCAAGGCCTCCTAAGGCCAATGTCGCGGTGGGGAAGGGTGGAAACCCATCGTTAAGGACTTCTAAGGTGCCTCCAATGGAAATTTCATCTTCCTTCAGTGTGGAAAATACTCATCATGATATCACCCCAGGTCTGGGGTCTTTTCATCCATCCTTGGGCTTCAATCCCTCATGAAGGTCTAAATTGATTATCTCCTCATGAATACTTGTCAACCGGGCAAGGTCCTGCAAAGGAAAACAGATACACTCTCTAGGGGTCCATGAGTCACAAGTATCATAGCAAATAAGTCACATATAATAATGAAACCACCCCAACATGTGCATCAAACCCCCCTTTTCAAACTAAACAAATGCTCAAAGACATTATACAATTTGTCAAATTTAGGTGTGGGAGGGGTCTCAAGGCATCCTATTGGGAAAATCATCCCTCAGGTCCAAGGTGTTTCCCAAGTGACACCTATCTAAGTCATGAGTGCATGTGAATTGGAGTGGGGTGATTTTCTAGGCATGGGGTTCATGACATACGAGGGTTTATATTGTCTCATTTATGGGTGCCTTTGTAGAGGGTGAGTTGCCCTTCGTCTGTGATGCAACATTTTTCCAATCCCATTTATTTCCCTTAATTTATTAAGGTCCAAACACTGGGCATTCCCCAAGATAAATCAAGGGTGGGGGGAAATACCACAATGTCACATCAAAGGAGAGGTCCACAAAGTTCCATAGGGGTAACCATCAAAGTGTTATAACACACTTGTGTTAGTTTTTCATTCAAGTGGGATATTTTTTATGTGTTTGATATTTTGCACGTATTCAATTATTTTAAGAGGAGCATTTCATTGTTCTCAAGACCTGTCTGGGTGAGCATCTAGAAGGTTTATATTTTAGGATTTTTATCTTTTTCCAACTACTTTTCCTCTCTGGGCCTTTAGCCCCTTCTTCCTGTGAAATAGGGTACAATCCCTTCTCGGGTCAGTACACCAGAAAATCCCAAAATATAAGGAGACGACATGGAAGAAGTGTGGAAGGTAATAAGTATGATAGGGAATGGACCATGAATCTTCAAGGAAACCCCCAATAGATCCTTATTCCTGAGGGTGAACAACTTTCTAGGATAACCTGACACCCACCAGGATTAAATAAGGCAAAGAGCATAAATTTCAAGCAAACGTTCTGAAATCAAGAAAGATTCTTTGCAACATGTTCAAAATGCTTCAAATATTAGAGCGACACTTACCATGATACCCAGACTCATTACCTCATGGAGCAAGACCCATTTTCCTATGAGACCAAGACAGTGTGGTGGATGTTGTTGTTGGTGATGTGTAGAATGCATCAATGAAAAGAAGGTCCCTCCGAGGCTATGCTTTTCCCATCCAACTCTTGATACTCCATGTCTACTACCTGTGGGCCTCAAGATATGATCTCCTTAGCTATCCCTAGGTTGGGGGTAACAAGTAGAATCATAGATTCAGAGCCTTCAAGTTTTCAGAAGACAGTAGAACAACAAGTTTGGTGGGATGCCTTGGTGGAGCACACCTCCATCGTGAAGAATTATGTTTGGGACATAGTGGTAAAATTGGAGGGGAACTCAATAATAACTTCTAGGTGTATCTACAAAATCAAGCATGATGTAGATGATAGTATCGAGAAGTTCAAGGCGAGGTTTGTGGTGAGAGCGTTCTCCTATAAAGAGGGAGTGGACTATGAGGAGACATTTTCTCCAGCGTCCAGGTACACTTCCATTAAAGAAATTATGTCTATAGTTTCATTCATGGGATGGAGGATACATCAAATGGATGTGAAGACAACTTTCCTTAATGGGGTCATTGAGTAAGAAGTGTACATAGAGAAGCCTCAGAACATTGAGGTAAGGGGGAACAACTCTCATTTTTGCAATCTTAATAAATCATTGTATGGACTCAAGCAAACACTAAGAGCACGGTATTCCAGGATCGATGGATATTTCCAAGCATGGGATTCACTAAAAGTGAATAAGACCCTAAATTATATCATATATTTGTTGGGACTGGTCTGTTTATTTTGGTGCTATACGTAGAAGACCTGTCATGTCAATTTGTTCTTAAAATTCAAAAATTAAATCAATTTTCACAAAACAACCCTAATGAGGGTGACGTCATCCTTCCTAGGGTGACGTTAGGCCTTCTCCATGACATTGAGGTCATATAGTAGAGTATTGGGTCTTCAAATGCCTCTTTCCATGACACACGTGCCAAAACTATGGTCCAACATCTACAAGTGTCAAATCCTATCCCTGAGTGACATCATGGGATACTAGGGTGACGTCCAAGGCCTCCTAAGGACAACGTCCAGGTGGGGAAGTATGGAAACTCATCATAAAGGCCTTCCAATGTGCCTCCAAAGGAAACATCCTCTTCCTTATCTATGAAAAATGGTCATCATTATCTCACCCCAGGCCTGGTGTCTCTGCATTTATCCTTTGGCTTCAAGCCCTCGTGAAGGTCTGAACTAATAATATCCTCATTAATACCTGTCCACTGGGAAAGGTATTGCAAAGGTAAATAGATACACCCTCCAAGGGTCCATGATTTACAAGTATCATAAAAAATAAGCCACATATAATAATCAAACCACCCCAACATGTGCATCAAAAGCCCCTTTTCAAATTAAACAAATGCTCAAATATGTTATACAATTTGTCAAATTTAGGCGTGGGAGGGGTCTCAAGGAATCATATTTGGTCAATCATTCCTCAGGTGCAAGGTGTTTCCCAAGTGACACCTATCTAAGTCATATGTGCATTGAAGTGGAGTGGGGTGAGTTTCTGGGCATGGGTTTCATGGCATACATGGGTTTGTATTGTCTCATTTATGGGTGCCTTTGTAGAGGGTGAGTTTCCCTTCATCCATGATGCAACATTTCTCCAATCCCATTTATTGCCATCAATTTAATAAAGTCCAAACATTGGGTATTCCCCAATATAAATCAAGGGTGGGGGGAAATACCACAGTGTCACTTGAAAGGAGAGGTCCAAAAATTGCCATAGGGGTAACCATCAAAGCGTTATAATGCACTTGTGCTAGTCTTTCATTCGAGTGCGATATTTATTATGTGTTTGATCTTTTGCAGGTCTTCAATTCTTTTAAGAGAAGCATTTCATTGTTCTCAAGACCTCTCTGGGTGAGCATCTAGAAGGTTTATATTTTAGGATTTTATCTTTTTCTAGCTACTTTTCCTCTCTGAGCCTTTATCCCCTTCTTCCTATGAAATAAGGTACAATCCCTTCTCGGGTCAGTACACCCAAAAATCCCAAAAGATAAGGAGATGACATGGAAGAAGTGTGGAAGGTGATAAGTATGATAGGGAATGGACCATGAATCTTCAAGGAACCCCCTAGTAGCACCTTATTCTTGAGGGTGACTAGCTTTCTAACCTTATTCTGAAGGGTGACCAACTTGCTAGGATAACCTGACACACGCCATATTTAAATAAGACAAAGAGCATAAATTCCAAGAAAACGTTATGAAAACAAGAAAGATTCTTTTTAACATGTTCAAAATGATTCAAATATTAGAGTGACACTTACCATCATACCCAGACTCATTACCTCATGGAGCTAGACCCATTTCCCTCTGATACCAAGCCAATGTAGTGGATGTTGTTGTTGGTGATGTGTAGAATGCATCAATGAAAAGAAGGGACCTCCGAGGCTATGCTTTTCCCATCTAGCTCTCGATACTCCATGTCTGCTACCTATGGGCCTTGAGACATGATCTCCTTAGTTTCCCCTAGGTTGGGGGTAACAAGTAGCATCATAGATTCAAAGCCTTCCAGTTTTCAGGAGGCAATAGACCAACAAGTTTTGTGGGATGCCTTGGAGGAGCACACCTCCATCATGAAGAATGATGTTTGGGACATAGTGGTAAAATTGGAGGGGAAGTCAATAGTAAATTCTAGGTGTCTCTACAAAATGAAGCATGATGTAGATGGAAGTATAGAGAATTTCAAGGTGAGGTTTGTGGTGAGAGGGTTCTCCTATAAAGAGGGGGTGGAATATGGGGAGACATTTTCTCCATCTGCCAGGTACACTTCCATTAAAGCAATTATGTCTATAGTTTCAGTCATGGGATGAAGGATACATCAAATGGATGTGAATACAGCTTTCCTTAATGGGTTCATTGAGGAAGAAGTGTACATAGAGAATCCTTAGAGCTTTGAGGTAAGTGGGAACAAATCTCATTTTTGCAAGCTTAATAAAGCCTTGTATAGACTCAATAAAAAACCAAGAGCATGGTATTCCAAGATCGATGGATATTGCCAAGTATGGGATTCACCAAAAGTGAAGAAGACCCTAACTTATATTATATATTTGTTGGGATTGGTCTCTTTATTTTGATTCTATACGTAGATGACCTATTTCTTATAGGTATATAGAATCTCATTGCAGGGTGAAAAATAAATATGGAAACTGAGTTCAAGATGAAGGACATCATCATCATGCATTATGTATTGGGTTTGGAGATTTGGCGAAAACCAGGGGAGATATTCCTTGGGCGAGGTAAGTAAGTAGTTGATATCCTGAAGAGATTTTGGAGGGAGGACTACAAACCTATGGCCATACCCATGATCACCAATATGAAGAAGGTGACAACTTCAATTTCATAGTTGATGGATTCCACATTGTACAGGCAACTGAAAGGTTCTTGTTATCACACAAGTTGTAGGTTGGGAAAATCCCAACCCAACCACCAAAATGGAGACAACTGAGAGAGCACCTATCCACTGTCACCTTAGGCTGGTGTTTCATTCACTTTAGAGGTGAGGTAGTCACCTCAAGGGGGGAATCCCGGTGATCCTAGGGGGAAATGAGATGGAAAGTGAGATGTATGAATGGAATCCTCTATAGGTCAAGTTACTAGATGAAATAAGGCTTAATAATGAGTCTTTGGAAAGATTTAAGGTTTCCAAGTCCTTGGGTACCTACTGAGAGTGTTTGTACCTGCCCGAGACACAAGAAAAACCAATTTTGTACAGTATATGTTAGGTGGAAAAGAAAGTTAATCTTGTTGTCCCTAATTTTAGTAGTAAACAAAAATATATATCAGCAAGAACAATAGCAAGTTACTGCAGAATTAACCATCAAAATTGTCAAATAATTATTGGACAATGAAGCACTAAACCAGTAGATAACTTTCCAATATTCAAGCACAAACTTTGACGGTAGAAGAGGGCTGCTAGATAGTGTTTTCATAGAATTATTGTAGCAGAATTATGGTTGTATCAAACAATTTCTACAGAAACAAGATTCAACCACCAAAAATCACAAGTAAACCACCCAAAAGATTCACAATGATTAGTAGATTAATATTGCAGCTTCTTAACAATTTTTGACATATGAATAGTGAGTAAAAGAAAGAAGTTAAATGAGTTTGTTGCAGCCCTAATGGCTGTAGCATAAATTTTATAACATCAATAACATATCCTTGACCAATCAAAACTCCCTTGTGGCCTTAGCAAGTGTGGATCACATAGAATAGATTCCAATTTAGACAATCTCAAAATCTCATGTTTTTGCGTATAACAATGCAATGATTTTATTTCTCCAATGCAAAGAAGATTAGTGTCTTTAATTGTTGGGTTGTGGAGTCTCAAAATTAAAGAGCTAGGTGAGCTACTTCCTTAAGGGTGTAATCTCTTTTACTCTCCAAATCAAGCTAAGCTAGCTAGGAAAAACCCTAGGAGGGTGTAAACCCTTTTACTCCTCCTAGTATTTACTTATGCAAAAAAGTATTTCAAGAAAATTACAATGGACTTAGTGGGGTTGTATGCACTTATAATACCAAAAATATTAAGAAAAGTAACCTTGAAACCAAGTAAATAAGCAATAGTAACAAAGATTCCTTACCTAGTCCAAGAATTAACAAGATAAACCTATTTTTAACCAAGCAAATCCACCATAAAGCAAGAACTAGTCCTCCACTAGAGATAGCGCATCATCCATCCATCCAATGCCAAAGTAAAGCCATTAAAAGAGAATAACAACCAAGAGACAATGAGAAATTCCCAAATAGGGTGCAAATTTCAGCCAAGTATCCTCTCACAATAGGAGAGTTATGTTATGAAATGAGATTCACATGATCTCTATTTGTACAAAAACCTTAAAACATAGTTTGTCTACTTAGAAAGGGTAAAACATAAGATAAGGGGTCAACAACCCTTATCTTACCCCTTGCATCAAATAATAATATTTAATTTTCACTTTAACACAAATAAAAACCCTAAAATAAGATGATGTCACCCCTTTAGGGGACGTTTTGACCACTTGAGCAAGTCGTTGGATGAAAATGGAGGTCATTGGGGCTCCTTGAGCCTCCTCATCAAGTGATATGGTCAATCCATGTCTCCTTCAGTGAAAATATGTCAAGTGTCAATGTGAAATCACTCCATAACCATCAAACCCCCTCAAGCATGACGTCAACCCTCAAAAGATGACGTTTTGCCTCTCCTAGGAAAGTCGTTTGGGTACTAGGGGTTGGATAAGATCCTCCATGATCCATGTAAGCCTCCAAAGGAATGTCTTTGTGATCCGGTGTGTGGGCCTACAACATCCAACCTGTGGTCTCCTTGCCCCATGGAATCCCAAGCTAGGCTTGTTCTCCCAAAAATGGCCACCAAGGTCCTGTAAAACAAAAGGGTACACCCTCCAACGATCTCAAGTAAAAGATATCATGACAAGTGTAAACCACATCTAATAAGAAAGGCACCTAAACATGTGCATCAAAACTACCTCATCAAATTAAACAAGTTCTGAAAAACCCTATACAATTGACCAAGTTTAAGTATGGGAGGGGTGTCATAAAAGTCCTATTAGGTAGACCAAAGCCCTCAAGTAGGGGATGCTCCCAAGGATGGCCTTTCAAAGTTATGTAGTGAATGATGAGGTGGAAGGGGTTTAGACTTCATAGGTTGATGTGTTTCATGACATACAAGGGCTCATATTATCTCATGTATGTGTGCCTTTGTAGAGGGTGTGTGGCACCTTCATTTGTGATGCACCTTTTCCAAGCCCATCTTCTTGCCATTCTTTCTTTCTTTCATGTTTTAAGGAACAAGTTGAAGGCCATTTTCCTAGTTTGGTGTTCAGATAATGACATAGTCATTCACAAATACCTCGTGGAAATGAGAGGGTTGGCTCATGATGAGACCTCCTTTCTCTTAGTCATGTAACTGAGAGCCACTACCCTATCTTGGTGACCAGATGATGGTAATGTCATACCGTTAAATACCCATGATCATGGTAGGCCAAATCATGGTGAGACCTCCCATCCTCCAACAAACCACTTAAGCATTCATTATAATTTATTTTTGTAGGTCCCCCTTTTCTTACAGAGAAGCATTTCATTGTTTTCTCGAGGATCCCTGGGTGAAGCATATGGAAGGTCTATATCTAGGCTTTTATCTTTTTAGCCAACAACAATCCCTCTGGGCCTTCAGCCCCTCTTTCCATGAAATGAGGTACATGCCCTTTTTGGGTCACTAAAGTCAAAGGGCCTAGAAGAATACAATATGATGGGAGTGTAATGAGAGGAAAGTGGTAATTATGTTCGGGAATGGTACGATAACCCCTTAAGGGACCCCTGATCACAAACATTTCCCAAAGGTTGTGTTGATTAAGGTTGGTTGTCATTGATGTCAACCCTTGAAGAAA
>JZKD02S2076453.1:16816-26860 GCA_000966675.3 Picea glauca | reverse complement strand
ATTTACTTGGGATTTGTTATTTCGGAAAATGAGTTGAGGATGGATCCAGATAAGGTGGAGGTAATCAAGAATTGGCCATCACCGAAAATTGTTTTTGAGGTGAGAAGTTTTCACGGATTGGCTAGTTTCTACCGAAAGTTAATTAGGAATTTCAGTGGAATTAGCGTAGCAATGATGGATACAGTGAAGAAAGGACACAAGTATTTTCACTGGACAGAGGAGGATGAGAAGAGTTTCAACCTGTTGAAGAGGAAGATTACCGAACAACCAGTTTTGGTGTTGCCAGATTTCAAGAAGACATTTCAAGTGAAATGCGATGCAAGTGGATTTGCAATCGGGGCAGTCTTGAAGAAATGGAGGCATTACTTGATCCCAAAAGAGTTTGTCTTGTACAGTGACAATCATGCACTGCAGTTTGTGACTCAACATGAGAAGTTGAATCAGAAACATGTCAAATGGGTTGAGTATATGCAGAATTTCACTTTTGTGATTAAACACATTTCTAGTACTGCTAACAAAGTTGTTGATTCTTTGAGTAGGAAGTGTTTGCTGTTGCAGGAGTTCAAAGTCAAAACATTGGGTTTTGATGATCTCAGGAACATGTACGTTGATGATCAAGATTTTAAAGAGGCATATGAAGCAACTGAGAATCCAATTCTCAGGGATAGAAGCCAGTGGATAGATTACATGATCCAGGAAGGATTACTGTTTAGAGGTAATCAAATGTGTATTCCGAAATGCTCCATGAAGGAGAATTTTCTGAAGGAGAAACACAGTGGAGGATTGATAGGGCAGTTTGGTCATGAAAACCCATTCGAAAAGCTGAATGAGTCATATTTTTGGCCGGGAATGGGAGCAGACGTCAAGAGATTCGTAGACAGATGCAAAATTTGCCAGCATTCGAAGGGAAGGAAGCATAATGCAGGGTTTTATCAACCATTTCCCATACCAGAAAGACCGTGGGATGCAATTAGCATGGATTTTGTATTAGGGTTTCCTAGAACACAAAGAAGTGTTGATTCAATCTTTTTGATGGTGGATAGATTTTCAAAAATGGCACACTTCATTCCATGTCATAAGATGAGTGACGCAACTCACATTGCGAACCTGTTTTTCAAAGAGGTCATTTGACCTCATGGTTTGCCAAGGAGTATAGTTTCGGATCAAGATACTAAGTTCATAAGGAATTTTTGGAGGAACTTATTTAAGAAGCTGGGGACTAACTTGTCATTTAGTTCGATGTATCATCCTCATATGGATGGACAGACAAAAGTAGTAAACATAAGTCTGGGAGACTTGCTGAGAAGCTTGGTGACATAACACCATAGCCAGTGGGACCACATACTACCACATGCATAGTTTTCTTATAATGACTCAGTTAACAGGAGCACAGGGAAGAGTCCATTTCAGATTGTCTATGGCATGCAACCGAGAGGAATTTCTAAACTGAGAGATTTAGAACAGACTGCGACTAGGAGCGCTAGTGTAGAAGATTTCGCAGAGGCGATGAAAGAACTTCACAGCCAAGTGAAGGAGCGACTGCAGAATTCAAGTCAGGAATATAAGCATAGAGCAGATCAACACAAGAGACAACTTTAGTTTGAGGTTGGTGACTTGGTTTTGGAACATTTGAGAAAGGAAAGGTTCCCGAGAGGAACATATAACAAGTTGAAGATGAAGAAAATCAGGCCATGTAGGGTCTTGAAGAAATTTGGGACGAATGCTTACGAGATTGAATTACCCGATGGGATCGAAATTTCTCTGATATTCAATATCTTGGATTTGTACCCATATAGAGCTGGGGAAGTAGAGAGTGGAAATGAGCAACCAGTGATCCAATGGACGAAATAGATGCCAGTTGTAGATAAACCGCAGATGGAGTGCATACTGGACAAGAGAGTGAGCAAGAGGACTAGGCGAAAGCAATACTTTGAGTATCTGGTCAAATGGAAAAACCATCCAGTTGAAGATGCCAGCTGGGAGAGCGAAGCAGAGATCTAGAAGCATGGACAGACCGTACATGAGCTCATGGACAGGAGCCCATGAAAATTTTCAAGTGAGGGAGTATGATGCATGAGCATCACCAACATCAAGCGAGCCAACGAGAAAGCGAAGGACAACTGGACAAGCGCCAACACAAATTTTGAAATTGCCTTGAAATTGTTGTGCAATCTTAAATGAAGCCATTAAGAAGAAACGCACTTGTATGATGTAAACGGACCTTGAGAGATTTGCTCTCGTCCTTAGTAGGTAGAAGGAATTTAAAGTAGTTAATGCAGGTAGATAGAATTTAATTATAGATTAGACTGTTTGAGAGCGCAAGAGGGAAACGGGATATAGACACCCTCATTGTGTATTGTAACATTATTAGACCAGGAAGAAGAGCATAGAAGAAGCAGAGAGCTGTGCAAGAACACCCATGTACAAATATTTGAATTAATAGAAGAGATTGATTCAAATTCATGGTTTTGTGTTTGTTCTCTGTGTATTGATGTTGAATGATATGCTCATGAATTGTTTTCTTCCTGTTATATATTTTCTTTATATGTTGTGTATATGATTTCATGTTTGAATTGAAGTTTGAGAGGAGGAAGGGATGAGTTTCAATTGTTTCTCTATTTGAGCCAGAGAATTCCTGCAAGGAGTGCAGTCGAAGTGTCCGCAAGGAGTGCGTTGATAGAGGGTTTAGATAGGTAACTTTTGTTCTCATTTCCACAAGAGTGCAGTTGGGCACAGGACAATGCAAGGGAAGTGTGATTTGAAATTTGTAAGAAGCATTGCCAGTGTGCGAGTAGGTGGACGAGTTCCGCGGAGGAACACTTGGTCATTCGCAAGAATCATCAAGAAAGAACGGACGGTCGAAGTTCTCTGAGGAGATTTCGTGAAGTCCCACGAGCCGTCATATCTAACAGAGGTGCAGGGGAGATACGACACGTATTCGCTGAAGGTTCAAAGTTCAATAGAGGCAGGACCATTGATCCGAGCCATAAGGGTCGTAGGATCTACACGTGGAATCCCATATCGGAGATTCGTGGGTGGAAATCATGTGAACATTGCAACAGGAATCGCGAAATCTTGATACACGATATCCCGACAAGCAAAGGAACAGTGTGGGCCATAGTGGAGTCAACGTGTGGACAGTTAGCACGAGTTTCAGAATTTCGCAGGGTGAAGTGCCGAAAACATTGCATTAGGATTCGTGATATTGTGAACTCTGAAATCCCGACAGAGGTGACGGGAAATTGAATAGTCAACTTGCGAGTGCATCGGATTTTCGGCTAATCGGGATTTGGGAAGTGAAGGAACAAGTTACTCGACACCGCGAGTGTCGAAATCTCGATAGGGAAAATCCCGAAAGGAGAAAGGGAAGAGTCAGCGGGGACCGTATCTGAGTTTGGGGATTCGAGAGTCCAACACTCGACCACTGACCTCGCGAAGTCGCGAAGTTTGATCTCCCGATTTTAAAGAGGAGATCCCACAAGGATTGTTGTGGGTGCAGATTTCCCAATAGGGAAATAGAAGAACCATTTGGGGTTCTTCAGTTCGAAAGGAAGGAAAGATCCTGTGAGCACACAGACCGCCCGACCTACGGGTTGAGAGGTAGCGATGCATTTCTGTCAATTTTTCTGACACACATAGGCTCGTGAATTCGACAAAGGACTCAGTTTGAGTAGGAATTAATGACTCTTCTATTACTGGACTAGTCTATAACTCCTCTTCTTCCCCTCCTATATATGGTATCTCCACGATTCATACTATTGTGGAAGGTTATCTCCCCTTTGGATCACCGTGCAAAGATCCTTTCCCAGCCCCAATATTTCACCTCTTATACCTCCTTCCTCTACACAATACTCCAAACTTGTATACTTCCTTTATTATACACTCTTCTTGCATCCTTAGTCCCTTCCTTCCCTCTTCATCGCTTCCTTCATCCTCTCCTATTATCAAACTATCCTCTTGTCATCCCCCAGTTCCCCTATGTGCACAAACCCATTTAGCAGTCAGATTCCATAATCATCACATGCTTGTCACTCAATATCATTTTTATCCAATTACCTAATGATTTCAAGAAGCTCCCATGTATACCTTTGAAAAAGTCCTTTTCTGCAACACTGTATAATTGAATGCAATCTACTGTAAACTCTATAATAGATCCTCCTAATATGATATCCAACCAAAAATCCACTACACGAGTAGNATTTACTTGGGATTTGTTATTTCGGAAAATGAGTTGAGGATGGATCCAGATAAGGTGGAGGTAATCAAGAATTGGCCATCACCGAAAATTGTTTTTGAGGTGAGAAGTTTTCACGGATTGGCTAGTTTCTACCGAAAGTTAATTAGGAATTTCAGTGGAATTAGCGTAGCAATGATGGATACAGTGAAGAAAGGACACAAGTATTTTCACTGGACAGAGGAGGATGAGAAGAGTTTCAACCTGTTGAAGAGGAAGATTACCGAACAACCAGTTTTGGTGTTGCCAGATTTCAAGAAGACATTTCAAGTGAAATGCGATGCAAGTGGATTTGCAATCGGGGCAGTCTTGAAGAAATGGAGGCATTACTTGATCCCAAAAGAGTTTGTCTTGTACAGTGACAATCATGCACTGCAGTTTGTGACTCAACATGAGAAGTTGAATCAGAAACATGTCAAATGGGTTGAGTATATGCAGAATTTCACTTTTGTGATTAAACACATTTCTAGTACTGCTAACAAAGTTGTTGATTCTTTGAGTAGGAAGTGTTTGCTGTTGCAGGAGTTCAAAGTCAAAACATTGGGTTTTGATGATCTCAGGAACATGTACGTTGATGATCAAGATTTTAAAGAGGCATATGAAGCAACTGAGAATCCAATTCTCAGGGATAGAAGCCAGTGGATAGATTACATGATCCAGGAAGGATTACTGTTTAGAGGTAATCAAATGTGTATTCCGAAATGCTCCATGAAGGAGAATTTTCTGAAGGAGAAACACAGTGGAGGATTGATAGGGCAGTTTGGTCATGAAAACCCATTCGAAAAGCTGAATGAGTCATATTTTTGGCCGGGAATGGGAGCAGACGTCAAGAGATTCGTAGACAGATGCAAAATTTGCCAGCATTCGAAGGGAAGGAAGCATAATGCAGGGTTTTATCAACCATTTCCCATACCAGAAAGACCGTGGGATGCAATTAGCATGGATTTTGTATTAGGGTTTCCTAGAACACAAAGAAGTGTTGATTCAATCTTTTTGATGGTGGATAGATTTTCAAAAATGGCACACTTCATTCCATGTCATAAGATGAGTGACGCAACTCACATTGCGAACCTGTTTTTCAAAGAGGTCATTTGACCTCATGGTTTGCCAAGGAGTATAGTTTCGGATCAAGATACTAAGTTCATAAGGAATTTTTGGAGGAACTTATTTAAGAAGCTGGGGACTAACTTGTCATTTAGTTCGATGTATCATCCTCATATGGATGGACAGACAAAAGTAGTAAACATAAGTCTGGGAGACTTGCTGAGAAGCTTGGTGACATAACACCATAGCCAGTGGGACCACATACTACCACATGCATAGTTTTCTTATAATGACTCAGTTAACAGGAGCACAGGGAAGAGTCCATTTCAGATTGTCTATGGCATGCAACCGAGAGGAATTTCTAAACTGAGAGATTTAGAACAGACTGCGACTAGGAGCGCTAGTGTAGAAGATTTCGCAGAGGCGATGAAAGAACTTCACAGCCAAGTGAAGGAGCGACTGCAGAATTCAAGTCAGGAATATAAGCATAGAGCAGATCAACACAAGAGACAACTTTAGTTTGAGGTTGGTGACTTGGTTTTGGAACATTTGAGAAAGGAAAGGTTCCCGAGAGGAACATATAACAAGTTGAAGATGAAGAAAATCAGGCCATGTAGGGTCTTGAAGAAATTTGGGACGAATGCTTACGAGATTGAATTACCCGATGGGATCGAAATTTCTCTGATATTCAATATCTTGGATTTGTACCCATATAGAGCTGGGGAAGTAGAGAGTGGAAATGAGCAACCAGTGATCCAATGGACGAAATAGATGCCAGTTGTAGATAAACCGCAGATGGAGTGCATACTGGACAAGAGAGTGAGCAAGAGGACTAGGCGAAAGCAATACTTTGAGTATCTGGTCAAATGGAAAAACCATCCAGTTGAAGATGCCAGCTGGGAGAGCGAAGCAGAGATCTAGAAGCATGGACAGACCGTACATGAGCTCATGGACAGGAGCCCATGAAAATTTTCAAGTGAGGGAGTATGATGCATGAGCATCACCAACATCAAGCGAGCCAACGAGAAAGCGAAGGACAACTGGACAAGCGCCAACACAAATTTTGAAATTGCCTTGAAATTGTTGTGCAATCTTAAATGAAGCCATTAAGAAGAAACGCACTTGTATGATGTAAACGGACCTTGAGAGATTTGCTCTCGTCCTTAGTAGGTAGAAGGAATTTAAAGTAGTTAATGCAGGTAGATAGAATTTAATTATAGATTAGACTGTTTGAGAGCGCAAGAGGGAAACGGGATATAGACACCCTCATTGTGTATTGTAACATTATTAGACCAGGAAGAAGAGCATAGAAGAAGCAGAGAGCTGTGCAAGAACACCCATGTACAAATATTTGAATTAATAGAAGAGATTGATTCAAATTCATGGTTTTGTGTTTGTTCTCTGTGTATTGATGTTGAATGATATGCTCATGAATTGTTTTCTTCCTGTTATATATTTTCTTTATATGTTGTGTATATGATTTCATGTTTGAATTGAAGTTTGAGAGGAGGAAGGGATGAGTTTCAATTGTTTCTCTATTTGAGCCAGAGAATTCCTGCAAGGAGTGCAGTCGAAGTGTCCGCAAGGAGTGCGTTGATAGAGGGTTTAGATAGGTAACTTTTGTTCTCATTTCCACAAGAGTGCAGTTGGGCACAGGACAACGCAAGGGAAGTGTGATTTGAAATTCGTAAGAAGCATTTCCAGTTTGCGAGTAGGTGGATGAGTTCCGCGGAGGAACACTTGGTCATTCGCAAGAATCATCAAGAAAGAACGGACAGTCGAAGTTCTCTGAGGAGATTTCGCGAAGTCCCACGAGACGTCAGATCTAACAGAGGTGCAGGGGAGATACGACAGGTATTCGCTGAAGGTTCAAAGTTCAATAGAGGCAGGACCATTGATCCGAGCCATAAGGGCCGTAGGATCTACACGTGGAATCCCATATCGGAGATTCGTGGGTGGAAATCCTGTGAACATTGCAACAGGAATCACGAAATCTCGATACACGAAATCTCGACAGCCAAAGGAACAGTGTGGGCCATAGTGGAGTCAGTGTGTGGACAGTTAGCATGAGTTTCAGAATTTCGCAGGGTGAAGTGTCGAAAACATTGCATTAGGATTCGCGATATTGTGAACTCTGAAATCCCGACAGAGGTGACGGGACATTGAATAGTCAACTTGCGAGTGCATCGGAGTTTCGGCTAATCGGGATTTGGGAAGTGAAGGAACAAGTTACTCGACACCGCGAGTGTCGAAATCCCGATAGGGAAAATCCCGAAAGGAGAAAGGGAAGAGTCAGCGGGGACCGTATCTGAGTTCGGGGATTCGAGAGTCCAACACTCGACCACTGACCTCGCAAATTCGTGAAGTTCGATCTCCCAATTTTAAAGAGGATATCCCACGAGGATTGTTGTGGGTGCAGATTTCCAAATAGGGAAATAGAAGAACCATTTGGGGTTCTTCAGTCCGAAAGGAAGGAAAGATCCTGTGAGCACACATACCGCCCGACCTACGGGTTGAGAGGTAGCGACACATTTCCGTCAATTTTTCTGACACACATAGGCTCGTGAATTCGACAAAGGACTCAGTTTGAGTAGGACTTAATGACTCTTCTATTACTGGACTAGTCTATAACTCCTCTTCTTCCACTCCTATATATGGTATCTCCACGATTCATACTATTGTGGAAGGTTATCTCCCCTTTGGATCACCGTGCAAAGATCCTTTCCCAGCCCCAATATTTCACCTCTTATACCTCCTTCCCCTATGCAATACTCCAAACTTGTATACTTCCTTTATTATACACTCTTCTTGCATCCTTAGTCCCTTCCTTCCCTCTTCATCGTTTCCTTCATCCTCTCCTATTATCAAACTATCCTCTTGTCATCCCCCAGTTCCCCTATGTGCACGAACCCATTTAGCAGTCAGATTCCATAATCATCACATGCTTGTCACTCAATATCAGTTTTATCCAATTACCTAATGATTTCAAGAAGTTCCCATGCATACCTTTGAAAAAGTCCTTTTCTGCAACACTGTATAATTGAATGCAATCTACTGTAAACTCTATAATAGATCCTCCTAATATGATATCCAACCAAAAATCCACTACACGAGTAGNCATAATAGGTGTCGAACCCAAAACCTCGTCTGTGTCACCTAGATCTGAAGCATAAACCAACAAAAAAATCGAGAGAAATTGTAGTTAGTGGACAAAATCAGAACAATAGTCAAAATAGTGGAAGCAGCACAGTGAACCGGAGTCATTCAACATCATTGAAGTTAAGTACTACTCATAATACAATGGTAGGAATAGATAATAGATTAAGAATGCCTGAATTTCAGGGAGCAGGGTTAGAACACCCATAACAACATCTAGTTGTATGAGAAAGGATATGGAATGCAAATAATGTCCAGGATGAGGCAAAAAAGATTGTGTAGTTGGCCATAATGTTTAGAGTTTGTGCACTATTGTGGTACATGAAGTATCACATTGATCCACGGGATCAAATTTTGCTCAAAATTCAAAGTGCTCGGAATCGCTTCAAAATGAATGAGAGCATAGGCCTCGTTGTCATGAACCCAATGCAACTTGTTTGGGTTCAAATGGACGTCGGATGAGAGAGATATCACGTTCTATTCAAAATGGCAAACAGGCAAAAAATATTGTGTTGACTGTACAGTCTATACAGTTCGTACGGATGCTGACCTGACAGGTTGTATGACACGTGGTAGGGCCGTATGACACATGGTAGGAAGTCATGTGGATAGTTGGTGTATGACGTGGCTTGTTTGCAGTGAATGGGATGGCGACATGTGGCCCAATCAATGGCGGCAACGTGTCCTCTAGATATTGGTTTAAAAGTTATGTTGTTGGCCAGATTCGACCTCGTGACCTCCGGGCAGGGTAAAGCCTTGGGAAGGGCCACCCAACTGGCGCACCCACATGTATTACTTAAAATATATATGCGTTTGAATTCATTTAAGTTTGAAATAATGTGAAATGGGGCACAGACCGGGCCGGGGCTAAGCCCCGGCCCACAGTTATATATATATATGGCATATGACCATTGTTTTGGGCGTTTAAAACTGCGGTTATATCCATGTTATGTGACCATTGTGGTGTGCACATGGTTAAACCCACGGTTATATATATATATTATGTGACCATTGTGGTGTGCACGTGTTAAACCCGCGGTTATATATATGGTTTAAAAAACTTAACCCCTATTTGTATTGCGCGTGGTCATGTGGTGGCCATGTGCCCACGGGCCTTGGCGGTTAGGGGCTAGGTGTGCCCATAATCGTCCTACAGTTCACATTGTTTGTGCAGTTGCGCCCGATGCTGAGTTTTAACACATAAAAATGCGTGGGGGCTAGGTTGAGGCAACAAGGGTGCATTTTGGCGATCCAAAGACAACAAGTTTGAAGGGAACTTCCAGGAAGCCTATCTTCTTCAATTTTTGGCCAAACGAGGTGCCGAAAAATTTCAGGTAGGGTTTTTTGGACGTTCTGAAGCCATTGGAGCCATCTATTTGGAATTTTGAGCATTGTAAAGCACATATTTGAGCACTTTGAGAAAATAATACAAAATATCCATTTGAAGTTGGACCGAGAGATGTAGCCCAAGAGAGGGGTGAACTCCTTTATGTAGACCTCTTCCAAATTCTCCAAAAGGACATGGTAAAACTCCTTCACAAATTCCTTTGTTAAATCTTGATATTAAATTCGAATTGCCAATGTACAATGGAGAAGTAAATGTTGAGAAA
>JZKD02S2076453.1:0-16806 GCA_000966675.3 Picea glauca | reverse complement strand
CTCTTTGCATGTTGTATTTACTTTTCCTTCATGTAGTTCTCCATTCCTAGATTAATTTCCTTCATGCAATTTCCCATTCCTAGATTAATTTCATTTACGCAATTCTATTTCAGTCGTGTGTTAGATTAATGATTATATTTCAATCGTGTGTTAGATTAATGATTCTATTTTAGTCGTGTGTTAGAATAATGATTCTATTTCAGTCGTGTGTTAGATCAATGATTCAATTTCAGTCGTAGCTTAAACATTAGATTAGATTAGTTATGTTTCAATCTTGCATATACTTTGTGTGTGCTTCGTAAGTTTACAAACCTCTGATTGATAAATTAAATAGTTGGGCAAGTACTACAACTCAATTAATACAACATTAGTTTGACCCAATATAATGACTATCATTCCCTTGTCACGATTGTTGTTCCTTTTGCAAGTAGTGTTGTTCATTTGAATGAAACAATTGTCGTTCCTTTTGTTATGATTGTTGTCCCTTTGCAAGGGTTGCATCTCTGGAGGACGGGTATTGAAAACGAAAGGTAATAACCTACGTAGGCGACAAGTAAAATGCTTGTGCCAACACCTACCTTTGGATCATGCATAGAGGTTATATTTTAGGACATCTTTAGAGTCCAACACAAGGCAAGGGAAAAGAATCCATGCATAAATCTTGGAAGGATAAGAAGAAGGAGGAATCTGATCAGAGGAGGAAGGAATTAAAACCTCCTTTCAACATAAACAACCCTAATAAAAATAGGAGGAGGAAGGATTTTTATCTTCTTAGGATGAATTTCCATTCCCTCATTGCCGGTTGCTACACAACATTCAACAAACACAAAGTTGAATATTTGAAGTATATTAATGATTATTGTTAAGAAGTACATTTATAATAAAAAGTCAAAGAAAAACTTCATATTGATCACCTTTTGATCCACCTAATTATTCTCTTTGCGACATGTTCATAAAGCATTTATGCTCTTTTCCACTCAGATTCTAAAAACCATTTTAGTTTTTCTTCAAGTTTTTCCTCTCCATGACACACATTATCCAATACACATCATTTAAATTTACATATAATTCAAATATATTACTTCTATATCAAAATTTAAGAGAAATTTCCATGTTCTCAGCTTGAGATCTACTTATCTCTCCTTTAATGATATACGGTTTTTTTTTTAATCTTCTATAATCTATTTTCTATGAATAAAATCCATCCACAATGAAATACCCAAATTATTGTTTTACAAATTAACTAAATAATTTCAAGCTAAAACTATTTTTTGTTTAAGTAATGTGTATATTCTAGTGACATGCACCAATGTGTTTTGTACAATGTGCACCACTAATGTTGGTAATTTTTATTGAAAAGTCACGCCAAATGGTGTGTTTTTTTTTTTAAATGTAGTAATGCATCGCTTCGATAAGTGTGCTCTTTGAAAAACGAAAATGTTTTTTTAGTGATAGGGCTACGGATCCAATGCAATGGTGGTACCAACTCAATATATATGAAAAGCCCCATATTTAAATAAACAAAACCAATAAATTTTCATTACTAAAAAAAATATCATCATTAAATAGTAGAGGATAAACCCCCAATGCTAGAGTTTGCAACAACATAAAACAAAAGAGAATAACAAGAAAATAACAATGTCAAATATTCTTCTGGAAGAAAATTGTGTGTGGAGTTTTGAAACGTCCAACATTTCGAGTGAACACTCCACCCATANACACTAACCACCAGAGCAAAGAAATATGAATCCTAAGAAGGGGAACCTTAATCTAAAGATCCCCCATCGACTACACCACATGTTGGTGTGTAGTGGGAAGACCCGAGGTTAATCATCAATATACCAAAAAAAACCTTAGACACTGGCCCTTTCAACATCACCTGCAAGAAAGAGAAGTCTCACTCGAAGCATCTAGAGGAGTTGTAGGAACCAAGGTTCTATAGTGATGAGGGGAAGTGACCTGGGGTTAATCATCAATATACCAACAGAACCCTTAGAGACTAGCCCTTTTAAAATCACCTGCAAGCAAGTGAAGTCTCACCCAAGGAATCTATAGGGGATAAAAAAACCAAGGTTCTACAGTGATGAGGGTAAGTGATGAATTCAACATGTCTTTACTAACCATCTACTCATGTGCGCAGTTTCCATTAGTTAACAAATACTTATCATGTGACATACCATCTGTGTGAAATTCCTTTAATTGATATTCATTCATTTACCAATTACTTTAGTGTGCGAAATTATAACATCATATATGCATAAAACATTCAACATACTTAATCATTTATCATCATTGCACAATAACACTAAAGATAATAACATGCAGAAAAACCACATCACAACACAAGGGTTTAATGTGGTTCACCCAACTTGGTCTACGTCCACAACGGATAGATTCTTATATTACTCATTGATAATATTCTTATAGTTGTGCAGTACTTTACAAAATATGCAACAATAACATTACCCAAACCTACCTAGCCATTATGCTACAGTGTGAGCCTTACTCCTCAAAAACCACAGTCATAAAATCTAAACACTTAGCCAAAAACTCAACTCTCTCCTCATTCATCCATTGCTCGAACCCTCAGAACTATCATAAAATTTTCTACCCCAAAACCCTTTACATATTTATACATCAAAATAGGGATAAGCTCATTATATCTTCTATTTGCATTTTATTCTTTGACTTATTCTGGCACAGATCCCAAAACTAATCCAAAATGCCTATCCAACAAGCCCCCAACACTCACATGTGGTTCATCCCGAGCAACTTCAGGCCTTCTTCCAGTTCACCATAAACTTGTCGAATTTCTATTTTGATGTCATGTCCTGCAAAATTGTCCCCTTCTGCAAAATTGTGTCAACTATATTGGCAGTAAACCAAGCCTGCATATTCTTGACATTTGTTTCAACTATGTTGGCACAGGGGAAGACCCAAGGTTGAAATCTAACAATGCACCCAACAAGCCCTAATTACTGGCCCTTTCAAAAACACTTGCAAAGCAGATGCAGTCTCACTAGAAGTAGCAATATGGGGTTGCAGGACACAGGTGTCTATAGCTAGAGGAAATGCAAAGTGGATCCAGGATCACAACACACAACAATCTAGTTATTATTTACTACTCTTAAGCTTACCTCACAAGATATATCTCATATCTAACACAACTATGAAGTAATAGTATAACATAAAGCAAAGAACACAACATCAACCACAAAGACAACAATATTTATGTGGTTCACCCTCTCCCTAGGGCTACATCCACATAACTTCATTTCTTGATATATTAGATGAAAACATACAGTTCTATCTATGCACTTATCTTACAGATCTCTCTCTCTTTATCTCTTTCTCTCCCCTCCCTGCGCACCCAGATGCAGGGTTGATCTTCGTATCCAGTTGAATATCTTACAATACAAGGATTCCATCACAACACAATGCTTCCCTCTCAGCAATAACAACAATCAACCAATATTAACCCACTTTCTACACTCTTCTCGACCTCTATTTATACATTACANCGTGCAAGATCTTTTGCGTTATTTCCTTTCCAGTGTAATGACCTCTTGTAATTCCATCACGTGCCTCTGCTAGGATTGTTAGTCTTCGAGTAATTATTCTCAACATTCAACAACTTTCTGCTATCAAACAAAATTGGATGTTCTAAGTATCCCCCTCCTAGCTGGGCTAACACTACATCGAGCATTATCGATGATATGTCCACATGAATGTGAAACTCTTTATTCTAATATGGGAACACCAAAATGGGTGTAGGTAATAAATTTTGTTTCAATACATCCAGACTCTACTAACATTCTTCATTCCACTGAAACTTAGCTTCTTTCTTTAGTAATTTCTCCATTAGAGCTGTAATATGTGCATAACCTTTAATATATTTCCAGTAATATCTTGTATGACCTAACCTTTCTCTCAATTGTCTCACTAATTCTGGTGGTGGAAAATTAACAATCACTACTATATTTGTAGGATCAATCAACAAACCTGACAATATCCCAAACAATGCACATGTCCTAACAAACCAAACAAACCACAAGTCCTAACAATATCCCAGACAGTGCATAGAAAATGCATTTCTTCAAATTTAATGATATCTGATATTGTCTATAACTATCAAGCATCAACCACATAGTTTCTATGTGGTCTTTCAATACGATAAAGACAGTACAATCATCTAAGTACACTTCAAGAAACTTATGAATAAACTCCCTAAAGGTCGTGACAAATAATATAGAAAACACAACAGGTGCATCCTTTAACCAAAAATACATCACTATGTACTGGAATATTCCCCATTCTATATTTGGTTCTTAACACAATCTTTATCCGATGGTATCCTGAAAATCCATCGGTGAATGAGTAGGCCTCCTTCCCTTCTACTTTTTCTAACACTTTGTCAGTAAAGGGGGATGGAAAAGGGTCATGTAAACATGCATTGTTCAACTTACTTAGGTATACACAAATTCTAATACCCCCCATTTTATTATCTTGCACTACCATTGGTCTTATCCATTTGGACTTTGTGACGGGCTCAATGATGCCAACTTCTATCATTCTATCAAGCTTTGCTTTGACTTTTTCCTTATACTTTGGATTCAATCTATAAGGTCTTTGTCTTACTAGATTAGCATCTAGTTTCAATGGGATTTTCATCTCGCATAATTCACCATTTATCCCCTTAATCTATGAAAAGGTTTTTGGAAACATATCTTGATACTCATGCGATAGGTCTGCAATATTTTCAACAGTCTGATCGTTCCAATAATCACTAATGTTTGTGAACTTAGTTTTCTCTTTCATTCCAATAATCACTTTGCACTTTGTTAATGACTTCACATATGCATCAGATTCGAGTTATGGCCCTACTACTGCGCGATCCCATTTAGTCTCGAGTAATTGCACATTTATTGGATCTTCTTCCTCTTGATATTATTCATTAACATTGTAACATTCTAGTAGTTCATCGAGTGTCACAGATTCTTTGTGCGCACTACACAAAGGAACTATTTCTATATGATCGTNCGTGCAAGATCTTTTGCGTTATTTCCTTTCCAGTGTAATGACCTCTTGTAATTCCATCACGTGCCTCTGCTAGGATTGTTAGTCTTCGAGTAATTATTCTCAACATTCAACAACTTTCTGCTATCAAACAAAATTGGATGTTCTAAGTATCCCCCTCCTAGCTGGGCTAACACTACATCGAGCATTATCGATGATATGTCCACATGAATGTGAAACTCTTTATTCTAATATGGGAACACCAAAATGGGTGTAGGTAATAAATTTTGTTTCAATACATCCAGACTCTACTAACATTCTTCATTCCACTGAAACTTAGCTTCTTTCTTTAGTAATTTCTCCATCAGAGCTGTAATATGTGCATAACCTTTAATATATTTCCAGTAATATCCTGTATGACCCAGCCTTTCTCTCAATTGTCTCACTAATTCTGGTGGTGGAAAATTAACAATCACTACTCTATTTGTAGGATCAATCAACAAACCTGACAATATCCCAAACAATGCACATGTCCTAACAAACCAAACAAACCACAAGTCCTAACAATATCCCAGACAGTGCATAGAAAATACATTTCTTCAAATTTAATGATATCTGATATTGTCTATAACTATCAAGCATCAACCACATAGTTTCTATGTGGTCTTTCAATACGATAAAGACAATACAATCATCTAAGTACACTTCAAGAAATTTATGAATAAACTCCCTAAAGGCCGTGACAAATAATATAGAAAACACAACAGGTGCATCCTTTATCCAAAAATACATCACTATGTACTGGAATATTCCCCATTCTATATTTGGTTCTTAACACAATATTTATCCGATGGTATCCTGAAAATCCATCGGTGAATGAGTAGGCCTCCTTCCCTTCTACTTTTTCTAACACTTTGTCAGTAAAGGGGGTCGGAAAAGGGTCATGTAAACATGCATTGTTCAACTTACTTAGGTATACACAAATTCTAATACCCCCCATTTTATTATCTTGCACTACCATTGGTCTTATCCATTTGGACTTTGTGACGGGCTCAATGATGCCAACTTCTATCATTCTATCAAGCTTTGCTTTGACTTTTTCCTTATACTTTGGATTAAATCTATAAGGTCTTTATCTTACTAGATTAGCATCTAGTTTCAGTGGGATTTTCATCTCGCATAATTCACCATTTATCCCCTTAATCTATGAAAAGGTTTTTGGAAACATATCTTGATACTCATGCGATAGGTCTGCAATATTTTCAACAGTCTGATCGTTCCAATAATCACTAATGTTTGTGAACTTAGTTTTCTCTTTCATTCCAATAATCACTTTGCACTTTGTTAATGACTTCACATATGCATCAGATTCGAGTTATGGCCCTACTACTGCGCGATCCCATTTAGTCTCGAGTAATTGCACATTTATTGGATCTTCTTCCTCTTGATATTATTCATTAACATTGTAACATTCTAGTAGTTCATCGAGTGTCACAGATTCTTTGTGCGCACTACACAAAGGAACTATTTCTATATGATCGTMTTCCATAAAAATATTACTTCTAATGACTTGCAGAGATGTATCTACTAAGGGTGACTCAACTTCAAAACTAAATGTTACCTTGAAATTCTGGGTGAGAKCTTCCTAGTCCRTTTTCCCTCTGTKTATTTCTAGCTYTMGATACCAGTTCTTGGGAACCATATCAAGTGTATGTATGAACATGTGYRTCCATTCCTCCTTTGGAATCTGTCTCTAAGTTKTCATACACTGCGCAACATGATCTTTCAGACTTCTCATCCCTATATACTTGTGCATAATTTCTTATGTTCCAAATCTAATCTGCATGAACCTTTTAAAGTGCTACCAATCCTATATTCCTTCCTTGTGTGTTTCCCACCATCTCATTGGGGTTTCTCTCAATGCAACATCTAATTACAACAATATTTTTTGTTTGGGTATATGCAACTCGAATTATTTGAAAAAAGAACTTACGTCAGTTAATCCATCAAACCTTGGTGTATCACATACCTCTGTTTCGATCTAGTGCAAAGAGCGAGTAATGCGAGTACATCTTCTGGTCGATACTCTTTGCAGTCGGTGTTGCCAATGTTCAAGTCCTTATGAATATGATGCAAAAGAGCTAATTCTTTTCCAAATGCATGCACCATCTAAAGTGGGATTTACGTAATCATCCACGTGTGCGGTCATATTATACGTGTTATCAATTTCTTTTCTCGCGAGTTCCACATATCTCCTTGCTTCTGTGGGTTCTAATGGTGCAGTGACCTTTAAGCCTCCTCCTTTAAAAATCATTTATCCCTTCTTCAATTTAACAATCATATGATTATCAAATGCCCAATCTAGTTCAAGAAATGATAGATACAGTTGACTTTTATCCACGATCTCAATGAACTCAAATTCGTCTATGCTAGGCACTCCATCTATGTTAATATGTACTCCTATCAATCTCCCGATCAATATTATATTATGCTAGTTTTCCAATATCATTTGAAAATTTGACCAAACTAACTTTGGGTTCCCCATCATTTCCCACATCTTTCTTAGAAGAACATTTACATTCGATCCTAAGTCCAATCTTACATTATCCATGTCATACTCTCTTATCTACACACTCAATCTGAATTCTCTATTCGTCCTCTTGTTGCATAATACTTGGTTCACTTCTCTCTTTGTCATAGGTCTTTTTTTGTATTGGGTACACTGATCGATAATTCCATGCAGTGAATTCAAGGTTTCTTCATCCTTCATCAAATCTAAAAAGCTATTTAGAAAATATTCTAAAGTATTTACCTTTTTGACTGACTTTCTGGAATGGTGCCATCATAAACTGATGGCATATCATATACCAGTGGAGTATTTGATGTTGATGCTATCCAGTCTCGTCCTAGTATCTCCTTCTTGGCTTGCTGATATGTCTCTTTCTTTTTATGTGGATTAAATGTTGGCATGGGATCACCTTCTTTCCTTACCCATTGCTCTATCACCTTTCCTTTTTTGTCACATCCACTCTAGTTCTCGTTCCACCACATGTAACGGTTGCTACTTTGGGTTGATCATCATGCTCTTGAGATGCTATCATTTGTATGTTCTGGTTCTAATTCCCTCTTTCATGCTATTTTTCTATCAGTTGAGGGAAATATTCTGTCGCATGGTCCAATGCTCTATATTACATGCACATCGTGCAAGTATTTAGACAATCTCTTGCTAAATGTCCCAGTTTATTTCAATTATAACAAATGACTAGTCCTTTTCCTCCTCTAATAAATCCTTCTTGTCGTCAGCCTCTACCGAATCCTCCTCATCCACCCTAGTTAAAGCCTCTCAGATTATTTTACTGTGGAACTCCACCTTCTTCTATGAAATTTTATTCTTGGATTATGTTTGCATCTGAAGTGTGCTCTCTCATTAAGTCAAATTTTCAAAAATTACAGAAAAAAAATTCTTGGGCATACTCTGGTACTTATGAAATAATGGACAAGTCGTCGGATGATGTCCTCATGTATTTAATATTTCACAATACCCCACTCCTCCTTTCAATGGGTTCGGTGCTCCTATAGCCATATACTGCACAAATGTTGGGAATTTTTCCTTATGATGGCCTTCTATATTGCATGTAATACATTAAAATTGTTCATGATTTTCCTTTTCCATCATTATTTNTCATACACTGCGCAACATGATCTTTCAGACTTCTCATCCCTATATACTTGTGCATAATTTCTTATGTTCCAAATCTAATCTGCATGAACCTTTTAAAGTGCTACCAATCCTATATTCCTTCCTTGTGTGTTTCCCACCATCTCATTGGGGTTTCTCTCAATGCAACATCTAATTACAACAATATTTTTTGTTTGGGTATATGCAACTCGAATTATTTGAAAAAAGAACTTACGTCAGTTAATCCATCAAACCTTGGTGTATCACATACCTCTGTTTCGATCTAGTGCAAAGAGCGAGTAATGCGAGTACATCTTCTGGTCGATACTCTTTGCAGTCGGTGTTGCCAATGTTCAAGTCCTTATGAATATGATGCAAAAGAGCTAATTCTTTTCCAAATGCATGCACCATCTAAAGTGGGATTTACGTAATCATCCACGTGTGCGGTCATATTATACGTGTTATCAATTTCTTTTCTCGCGAGTTCCACATATCTCCTTGCTTCTGTGGGTTCTAATGGTGCAGTGACCTTTAAGCCTCCTCCTTTAAAAATCATTTATCTCTTCTTCAATTTAACAATCATATGATTATCAAATGCCCAATCTAGTTCAAGAAATGATAGATACAGTTGACTTTTATCCACGATCTCAATGAACTCAAATTCGTCTATGCTAGGCACTCCATCTATGTTAATATGTACTCCTATCAATCTCCCGATCAATATTATATTATGCTAGTTTTCCAATATCATTTGAAAATTTGACCAAACTAACTTTGGGTTCCCCATCATTTCCCACATCTTTCTTAGAAGAACATTTACATTCGATCCTAAGTCCAATCTTACATTATCCATGTCATACTCTCTTATCTACACACTCAATCTGAATTCTCTATTCGTCCTCTTGTTGCATAATACTTGGTTCACTTCTCTCTTTGTCATAGGTCTTTTTTTGTATTGGGTACACTGATCGATAATTCCATGCAGTGAATTCAAGGTTTCTTCATCCTTCATCAAATCTAAAAAGCTATTTAGAAAATATTCTAAAGTATTTACCTTTTTGACTGACTTTCTGGAATGGTGCCATCATAAACTGATGGCATATCATATACCAGTGGAGTATTTGATGTTGATGCTATCCAGTCTCGTCCTAGTATCTCCTTCTTGGCTTGCTGATATGTCTCTTTCTTTTTATGTGGATTAAATGTTGGCATGGGATCACCTTCTTTCCTTACCCATTGCTCTATCACCTTTCCTTTTTTGTCACATCCACTCTAGTTCTCGTTCCACCACATGTAACGGTTGCTACTTTGGGTTGATCATCATGCTCTTGAGATGCTATCATTTGTATGTTCTGGTTCTAATTCCCTCTTTCATGCTATTTTTCTATCAGTTGAGGGAAATATTCTGTCGCATGGTCCAATGCTCTATATTACATGCACATCGTGCAAGTATTTAGACAATCTCTTGCTAAATGTCCCAGTTTATTTCAATTATAACAAATGACTAGTCCTTTTCCTCCTCTAATAAATCCTTCTTGTCGTCAGCCTCTACCGAATCCTCCTCATCCACCCTAGTTAAAGCCTCTCAGATTATTTTACTGTGGAACTCCACCTTCTTCTATGAAATTTTATTCTTGGATTATGTTTGCATCTGAAGTGTGCTCTCTCATTAAGTCAAATTTTCAAAAATTACAGAAAAAAAATTCTTGGGCATACTCTGGTACTTATGAAATAATGGACAAGTCGTCGGATGATGTCCTCATGTATTTAATATTTCACAATACCCCACTCCTCCTTTCAATGGGTTCGGTGCTCCTATAGCCATATACTGCACAAATGTTGGGAATTTTTCCTTATGATGGCCTTCTATATTGCATGTAATACATTAAAATTGTTCATGATTTTCCTTTTCCATCATTATTTATGACAACTGAATCCTTAGTGCAACCAATTGTGAGTGAACCTGTGCCATTCCTATGCCATCTCCTACAAGAGATTCTTCTAAATTCATCATGATTTATAATGGTTTTGGTTGTGATGTGACCTTCTATTGTGTCAATGGATAGTGAATGTGAAACAAAAGACCTGCAATAAACCATTCTCGATTTTGTTCATCAAGAATCTGAAATTTTAATTTACCCATCACATATTTAAATCTTTGATCGTAGTCTCAAACTATCTCATTTTATAATTGCTTAATTTCTTTCAGCTCTGTGATATACTAGGATTTGGACTTCATCTTCCATAATTTTGTTAATAAATATTGTCCAATCTCTTCCAAAGTCCTTAATTGTACTGTTGGTGTAGTTATGTGTGATCTAAAAATGAAGAAGACTTGTATTCTTGAAAATATTTGCAAGATTTAATTCATGTGTTAAAATGCAAATGGATCAATTTTGCAACACAACTTTTATAGAAATTACTCATTNATAGATACAGTTGACTTTTATCCACGATCTCAATGAACTCAAATTCGTCTATGCTAGGCACTCCATCTATGTTAATATGTACTCCTATCAATCTCCCGATCAATATTATATTATGTTATTTTTCCAATATCATTTGAAAATTTGACCAAACTAACTTTGGGTTCCCCATCATTTCCCACATCTTTTTTAGAAGAACATTTACATTCGATCCTAAGTCCAAGCTTACATTATCCATGTCATACTCTCTTATCTACACACTCAATCTGAATTCTCTATTCGTCCTCTTGTTGCATAATACTTGGTTCACTTCTCTCTTTGTCATCGGTATTTTTTTGTATTGGGTACACTGATCGATAATTCCATGCAGTGAATTCAAGGTTTCTTCATCCTTCATCAAATCTAAAAAACTATTTAGAAAATATTCTAAAGTATTTACCTTTTCGAATGACTTTCTGGAATGGTGCCATCATAAACTGATGGCATATCATATACCAGTGGAGTATTTGATGTTGATGCTATCCAGTCTCGTCTTAGTATCTCCTTCTTGGCTTGCTGATATGTCTCTTTCTTTTTATGTGGATTAAATGTTGGCATGGGATCACCTTCTTTCCTTACCCATTGCTCTATCACCTTTCCTTTTTTTGTCACATCCACTCTAGTTCTCATTCCACCACACGTAACGGTTTCTACTTTGGGTTGATCATCATGCTCTTGAGATGCTATCATTTGTATGTTCTGGTTCTAATTCCCTCTTTCATGCTATTTTTCTATCAGTTGAGGGAAATATTCTATCGCATGGTCCAATGCTCTATAGTACGTGCACATCGTGCAAGTATTTAGACAATCTCTTGCTAAATGTCCCAGTTTATTTCAATTATAACAAATGACTAGTCCTTTTCCTCCTCTAATAAATCCTCCTTGTCGTCAGCCTCTACTGAATCCTCCTCATCCACCCTAGTTAAATCCTCTCAGAGTATTGTACTGTGGAACTCCACCTTCTTCTATGAAATTTTATTCTTGGATTATGTTTGCATCTGAAGTGTGCTCTCTCATTAAGTCAAATTTTCAAAAATTACAAAAAAAAAATTCTTGGGCATACTCTGGTACTTATGAAATCATGGACAAGTCGTCGGATGATGTCCTCATGTATTTAATATTTCACAATACCCCACTCCTCCTTTCAATGGGTTTGGTGCTCCTATAGCCATATACTGCACAAATGTTGGGAATTTTTCCTTATGATGGCCTTCTATATTGCATGTAATACATTAAAATTGTTCATGATTTTCCTTTTCCATCATTATTTMTGACAACTGAATCCTTAGTGCAACCAATTGTGAGTGAACCTGTGCCATTCCTATGCCATCTCCTACAAGAGATTCTTCTAAATTCATCATGATTTATAATGGTTTTGGTTGTGATGTGACCTTCTATTGTGTCAATGGATAGTGAATGTGAAACAGAAGACCTGCAATAAACCATTCTCGATTTTGTTCATCAAGAATCTGAAATTTTAATTTACCCATCACATATTTAAATATTTGATCGTAGTCTCAAACTATCTCATTTTATAATTTCTTAATTTCTTTCAGCTCTGTGATATACTAGGATTTGGACTTCAGCTTCCATAATTTTGTTAATAAATATTGTCCAATCTCTTCCAAAGTCCTTAATTGTACTGTTGGTGTAGTTATGTGTGATCTAAAATTGAAGAAGACTTGTATTCTTGAAAATATTTGCAAGATTTAATTCATGTGTTAAAATGCAAATGGATCAATTTTGCAACACAAATTTTATAGAAATTACTCATTCAATATGCATATNTTGGCTCTACAAGTTGACCTTCTCCTCTTGTGAGTTTCAACCTTGTGAGCATCAGAAAAAAAACACTTGCAAATAATCAAGTCTTCAAAAACCTATGCTCTGATACCAACTTGATGTAAAAATGAAGAAGACTTGTATTCTTGAAAATATTTGCAAGATTTAATTCATGTGTTAAAATGAAAATGGATCAATTTTGCAACACAAATTTTATATAAATTACTCATTCAATATGCATATAAACAACAACAATAAAAATTGAACAAAAAACACATAATACAACAAATGATAAAGGAGTTCACCCCTCTCTTGGGCTACATCTCCCGGTCCAACTTCGAATGGATATTTTGTATTATTTTCTCAAAGTGCTCAAATATGTGCTTTACAATGCTCAAAATTCCAAATAGATGGCTCCAATGGCTTCAGAACGTCCAAAAAACCCTGCCTGGGATTTTTCGGCACCTCGTTTGGCCAAAAGTTGAAGAAGATAGGCTTCCTGGAAGTTCCCTTCAAACTTGTTGTCTTTGGATCGCCAAAATGCACCCTTGTTGCCTCAACCTAGCCCCCACACGTTTTTATGTGTTAAAACTCAGCATCGTGCGCAACTGCACAAACAATGCGAACTGTAGGACGGTTATGGGCACACCTAGCCCCTAACCGCCAAGGCCCGTGGGCACATGGCTACCACATGACCGCGTGCAATACAAATAGGGGTTAAGTTTTTTAAACCATATATATAACCGCGGGTTTAACACGTGCACACCACAATGGTCACATAATATATATATAACCGCGGTTTTAACTGTGTGCACACCACAATGGTCACATAACATGGATATAACCACAGGTTTAAACGCCCAAAACAATGGTCATATGCCATATATATATAACTGTGGGTCGGGGCTTAGCCCCGGCCCAGTTTGCGCCCCATTTCACATTATTTCAAACTTAAATGAATTCAAACGCATATATATTTTAAGTAATACATGTGGGTGCGCCAGTTGGGTGGCCCTTCCCAAGGCTTTACGCTGCCCAGAGGTCACGAGGTCGAATCTGGCCAACAACATAACTTTTAAACCAATATCTAGGGGACACGTTGCCACCATTGATTGGGCCACGTGTCGCCATCCCATTCGCTGCAAACAAGCCATGTCATACACCAACTATCCACATGACTTCCTACCACGTGTCATACGGCCCTGCCACATGTCATACAACCTGCCAGGTCAGCATCCATACGAATTGTACAGACTGTACAGTCAGCACAATATTTTTTGCCTGTTTGCCATTTTGAATAGAATGCGATATCTCTCTCATCCGACGTCCATTTGAACCCAAACAAGTTGCGTTGGGTTCATGACAACGAGGCCTATGCTCTCATTCGTTTTGAAGTGATTCCGAGCACTTTGAATTTTGAGCAAAATTTGATCCCGTGGATCAATGTGATACTTCATGTACCACAATAGTGCACAAACTCTAAACATTATGGCCAACTACACAATATTTTTTGCCTCATCCTGGACATTATTTGCATTCCATATCCTTTCTCATACAACTAGATGTTGTTATGGGTGTTCTAACCCTGCTCCCTGAAATTCAGGCATTCTTAATCTATTATCTATTCCTACCATTGTATTATGAGTAGTACTTAMCTTCAATGATGTTGAATGACTCYGGTTCACTGTGCTGCTTCCACTRTTTTGACTATTGTTCTGATTTTGTCCACTAACTACAATTTCTCTCGATTTTTTTGTTGGTTTATGCTTCAGATCTAGGTGACACAGACGAGGTTTTGGGTTCGACACCTATTATGATAAGAGATGGACTTTTTTATTTTGCTGGACTGAACCGATGATCCTTTTCTTTCTCTTTCCTTTCTCTATACGATGTGCTCTGAAGTACTGGGCATTGATATCTTTTATAAAATAATTTCCTAACCATATGGGTTTATTTTACTTGGTCATACAATGAACATGCAACCTTTCTTCACATATTTTCTTCGATCAAATTCTTCCATGGGATTGTTCAACAATGCAACACCTAGTTTTTATCAATAGTAGGGACCCCTTGTCTCAGGTAATCATGATCCATGAGATAATGTCATTGTTGAGTATCATTTCTATTCTTGTTCTTGTCTTGTTTTCACCAAAAAAGAACCTCTTGGACTCACCTAATTAACTAAGGGAACATATAAAGCCTTTCAAACATTTTCCGAATATGTTAATTTTGGATGCCAATATTATTCCAATCCATCTTCTACTGCCACACTAAAATGAGGAATATATAAATTTATTTGTTTCTTCATTTCTTCCATATATGCCGACAATGTAGGTTACTCCCTTAAGTATGTTTGGACTACCATTGTTTTTTTTTGGCATATATTTATGCAATGAGATCAATTTTCATCTTTAATAGTTTATTTGTATTGCATGACAAGTATGCCATCAACTACATTAAATTTGAAGTAATAGGGAATTTGATTCCCACTATCTTCTTACTTTCATCGAATATGTTGTTGGAAATGCATCTTTGGAAACATTTTTGCAGTTTTGATACAGTTTTGGGGAAAAATCCTAAGTATAGGAAAAATGTGCATAAGGAGGAAAGTGTGTAGAAGGAAGAGAGTGCGCAGACAAAAGAATAAATATGACAACAGATAAAGAAAGAAAGCGAGAGAATAAAGAATGACAGAAGGATGATGACTCAACATTCCATAAATAGAAGAACAAAAGAAAAGCAACATCCAGAGAGAAAAATAGTACGAACAACCAATTAGCTAAGGGAAGTATGTATTGTAATGGGGTATTTTTTAGATGAATAGATTAGGGTTTTTAGCCCTATATTTCTGTATAAATATGTAATGGGTTGGGAAAATGGGGTTCGGATCTGGTTCCTCATTGTTCCTCTCTCGAGTTATGGTTTTTTGTTAGGGGTTCCTCCATATGATTGGGTTCCATATTTCTTGAATGTAACAGTCTGTTGATGAGAAGAATCAATAAAGGAATGCCAAAGAGATGATATTGAATCTTATGTTGTCTTTCTTTTATATGTTTGCTTATGAATTCTATCTAAATGCATCATAGATAGATTTGTCTTATGGTTAAACATGGTGAAATATTCATAACTATTACAACAATGAAGTATATATGAATATGGGATAGCATGATAGTATGAATATGAATCACTAAGTAGTTAATAAGGAACAAGGACAAAATATTGCGCAAAGAAACTATATAGAAGAATGAACGAGATGGCCACCTCCCATTCCCTCAATACTGTAGAATCCTGGTTCTCGCAGTCCCAATAGATACCTCACGTGAGACTTCATTTGCGCAAGCATGTGATTCCAAAAGGGTCAGTGTTTGGTGGGTTTTGTTGGTAAAAGATAACTTGAACCTAGGGTCTTACAACCTGCACACAACGCTAACAAATGGTTATGTTTCTAAGACTCGAAATTTGCGATTAAGAGAATGTTTTGGAGGTCGAATAAGAAGGAGATCTCAGAGTGGTTGGAAAGAAAGGAATGAGAGTTTGCATGACCAAAGAACAGGAATCCTCAGATGAGTGACAAGAAATGGATGCAAATGTATGTGTACAAAGATCTGCATGAAATTTGCTTTGGAAAATTTCTAATTATTTCGACTGAGTGGATAAAAATATTAGTGGAGAAAAATGGAAGGTTTAGGGAAACATCGTCGATGAATTGGATTCATGAATTCGTAAGACAATTGAATTTTGTAAGTAATCCAACTACTCGTGTAGTGGATTTTTGGTTGGATATCATATTAGGAGGATCTATTATAGAGTTTACAGTAGATTGCATTCAATTATACAGTGTTGCAGAAAAGGACTTTTTCAAAG
>JZKD02S2076442.1:27742-41156 GCA_000966675.3 Picea glauca | reverse complement strand
ATTTCATGTTTAAGAAACATACTGTTAAACAATTGTCAAATTGACATATCAAATCGTGATAAAAAAAAATTGAAAAATAGTCATTGGAAAGCTAACGCAATTCTTCACAAGTTTTTTTTTTACTGTAAAGTGAAATTCTAAATAAAAAAATTACTTTTGTATGTCGGAAGTTGAATAACTTGTGAAAATACAGTTTTTTTTCTCATAAAACAAGCAAAAGTGTAACCCATCTTCATGATTTCACCTACTAACCGAGCCTACTTACTTTACTTACTGACTCGGAACGCAAACAGGACCTTAGGCGAAACTACTCCTTCCTCTCCTTCCTACTGCTTGACCTTGGATGAGCGAAGGTTTCCCCTCTGAATGAGTTTAGTAAAAAACAGATAATGCAAATTTTTATTTTTTTAGAAGTTTATCTCAAAACTTAAATTTAAATAAATTTATATTGATTTATATCATTTTAGATTGGAATTTCTTGGAAATTCAAAAAATTATTGTAAGTATAATTTTCCAAACTCATAGTTCATAAGAAACATGAGGGGAGGGGGTGGTGGCTAATATTAGAGAAAACATATTACCCCCCACCTCCACCCCTCATATAACAAAAGAATAAACCCTAATAGTTGTAATCTATTTCTAGTAGAGATAAATCCACCAAGCCAAGATGAGACGACCCCAACAACTACAAAATTATCCTTTATTAGAATAAATCGTCCTAAACATTACCTGACCTGATGTAACACACCCACTACGAAAAACAAAATTTTCGTCGATTTCTCGAGGATCAAAATCCCCGAATTACTCACAGGGGGCCTAGCGTCAGCTAGTTCTTCATATGTTCACCTCCATGTGGTTGTGGGTCATGACTACGGGCCGAACCAGTACGACGTCTCTCCACACTTCGCAACTCAGTGCTACCAGAACGTCGAGTCTTTCGACTCTGCAAACCCCGAAGCTCGAAACAACGAAACGCCGAACCCTGACAGGGCTAGCGAATGGCAAGTTTCCCTCCAAAGGGAGATCGATGGCCGTAAGCCTCCCCTGATTCAATGGTATGGATCCTTCCGGGGTTTCGGCATTCGGGAGTTCGAAATGCAACGACTCCAAGACTCTTTGTCGTTCAAATCTCCGAATTCCATTATGGGAATTCATGTAAGAGATCGACGGATCTTAAGAGTGTGCATCCAATGGTCCACGGGATTTCGGGACTTTTCCCTGAACTCTGACCGCTCACCGCACGTCTCCTTTGATGGACGGTCTAGATTCCTTCGGGACTTCTCTTTTCTATTACCAAGCACGTCGGGATTTCGGGTATCGAGATTTTGCGATTTGCGAGGGCAAGGTTTCTTGCCCTTTGGTTTCTCGGATGCCAAAACGCCGAAACGTAGACCGACAGCCACGTGTCCCTTTGATGGATGGCGGCGACCTTCAACCAAGATCAACGATCGTGATATTTTTGGGATGATCAATGGTCATGATTAAATCCCATCTTTCCTTAATCTCATTCACACCTCACACCATTTCGGGGTTTCGGTGATCGGGATTTCATGACTCGCGAAGACAAGGGTTCTTGCCCTTTAGTTTCTCGGGTGTCGAAACGCCGAAGCGCTTACCAGCAGCCACGTGTGCTCTATATATGGACGGTCCAGGTACTTCCATGGACCATGGGGTCTACGGTCCTGATTCCTTCCTCTCTTGCAAGGGAAAAAGGGGTTGTGGCATTAATGCCTGCATCTCTTCCTCAAATCTAACGGTCATTACAGACCCTGGGATCCTCCGAAGGGATCATGTTCGTGCATTGCTTGCAAAGACAGAGAGGGGTCGAGGAACTATCATCCACATTCCTTCCCCACCTCCAACGATTGTTACGGACCTTGGATCCTCTGAGAGGATCTCGTCCATTAATCGAGACTTAAACATATGCTAACATTTCGGGAGTTCACCAGTCAAAGTTTCGAGACTTATCAATCACGAGAGTCCAACCTCTTGTCAACGGGACTCCTGAACTCCCGATTTGCGAAATCCCGATGGGCTCTTTCTTTCGGGATTCTCTCGAGATTCTGGATTACTGCCACGTATCCTCCCTCGGATGGATAGTCCTTTTTGTTTCACGATTTCGCGACTTGTGACCCCCAGTGACGCAAATCCTTTGTCAACTCGAATCCACGGTATCTGAAATACCGATGGACTCTCAATCTATGCCATGTGTCCTTCACGGATGGACGGTCTAGATCTATATCGGGACTTTCAACATGGAGTGTCCCGATCTCTTGTCATCAGGATTCCCGGAATCCCGAACTCTGAATCCCTGAAACCGACTCCTCTCTCGGGACTTTCGCCCTTGTTCACGAGGGCTTAACCCTCATGCATCTCCTAACAGATCCAATGACTGTCGGGTTTTCTAGCTAAGATCTGACGGCTCAGATATGTCCCACGTTGTGCACTGTCCCCCTACTCTCTAGACATGGAAAAACCAATGGTCTAGATACTTCCACAACCCTTGGGGATCTACGGTCCCGATTTCCTCGCTACCCACAAAGATAAAAGAAAAGAGGTAAGGCATGTAATGCCCTTGTTTCTTCCGCCAATCTAACGGTCGTGAATGACCGCAGATCTTCCGATGAGATCTCATCCATCGATCGATACTTATCCCTACACTGCTACTTCGGGATTTCAATAGGATCATTCTTCCTCATACAGGGTTGCTAAGACTTGCGCATTCAAGTCCTTTTTCCAGGTTCTTGGTAGACTTTTCCAAGAAAGGTATCTCTGTGGAGAGATCTATTCCGGGGCATTCCTGGAGATAGATAAGGGGAAATAAATTCCTGAGAATGGTCTGGAAGTCTAACTTGGTTCAACTTACGCATAATTAAATTTATCTATCAACATAAGTCATGCGTGGTTTTTCTATTACAAGCATACATCTACCTTTTCTTATCAAAACACTGCACAGACAGTCTTATACTGTAATTATTCACAATTTCACAGTTTATGAGCATATATGTCAGCATATGAATTTCAAGATGCAAGATGTAAAACACTTATCAGAAATAACACCAGAAGTGAGTGCAACTGCTGAGAGGGGTGCTCGTTTCCACCCAACCGTAGGCTCAGCTATTCCGATAGGATTTACAACTAGCCACCCCCAAGCTGAGACCACGATGCTGCGAGACTGTGTCTCTGTTTTCCAGTGACCAAGAACGAGGGTTACTCTCCCCCTTCTCTACTATCACTCACTCTGTGTGTCCCCAGAGTTCTCCTTCTCCCCTCGCGTCTGCCCCCAATCGCTTCTCCCTCACACCTTATCCTCTTGCGAGGTTGTGTGTGGCGCGATTTCCCTCGCACTGGTCAGGCCTGGCGGCTCTACGGATGGGCGGTTCACCCCCCCCATCCCTCATTAATTCCTAAGGAGCCATCTACCTACCATCTTGCGAGACATTTAATTTGGGGCCAGCGAGCCACTCTTGGTTCTCCAGGCTAGTGAAGTCCAAATACGATATTGTTTTCGGTGGAAGTTAACGCCACCATTCTAGGTGCCTTCCACCGCCTTTCTCTAGCCATCATGGTCTCTTTTTCATCATATCTCCTCTCAGCAGTCCTGCAATATATATATATATATTCATAATATTATTCACATTCATCGACCTTTTCCACAAGGTCCATTCACATCACACATTCACATTTATGAGTTTGCCACAGTTCTTGGCCAGTCCATTTATTTTTACAAACTGGGGGAAACAGGGTGTTACAGAGGGGCCTACCCTAAGCATCAGAAAGTTTGGTCCGGCTTACCCCATCAGTAGCGAGATGAGAATAGCAGATGTCGGTAAAGATTCAGTCGATCCAACTTATCCACCACCATCAGAACCAGCATCTTGCCTAGTGGAAGTGACCAACTTCTGTATATGTGCGTATACAGAAGCCGACCATTTCCGTATATGCGCATATACAGAAGCCGACCATTTCCCTATATGCGCATATACGAAAATGGTCGGCTTCCATATATGCGCATATACAGAAGCCGACCATTTCTATATATGCGCATATACGAAAGTGGTCAACTTCTGTATATGCACATATACGAAAGTTGACCACTTTCGTATATGTGCATATAAGGAAGTGGTCAACTTCAGTATAGTCAATTTCCCAAGTTGAAGGAATTGACTATAATGAAACTTTTTCCCTTGTAGAAAAAATGAATTCGATCCGCCTTGTTCTTTCCCTATGTAAGTCACAGTAGTGCATGCATGCGTGTTTGTGCCCCTAATAGCTGCATATGCGTGCGCAACTTTGTAGTGAACAGGCACGCTATGATGCACGCCTGTACCCCTAACAGCTGCGCATGCGTGTGCAACTGTGTAGTGAACAGGCGCGATAGTACAAAACCCCAAAAAATATAGTGGACAAAAAATTATGGTGTTTTAAAAGTCTACAACTCATTCAATAATATGAAACCTACAACAAAACAAAGACTGGGAACTTGGGAAGAGTTTCCTTGACAAAAAAATTTGACTTACAAAGTGTAGCAATATATCGTTAGAATGATGTGCCCATAGCAAAAGCCTCGAATTTCAATATCACCTCCCTTGTCAACTCTCAAGTCAAGTCACTGTTTTGATGGTGGTTGGGGGTGTTTTTCAATTTATGTTTAACCCAAGTTTATATTGATGATGGCTAATTCGGGGTTTAACCCAACTTTATCCTAAATTTATAAAATGCAATTTCGTGATTGTTTTGATGATGGTTAATTTTCAAAGCTGTTTTTCAATTTACATTTAACCCAAGTTTATCTTCAATTTATATAATGCAATTTTTTTTAGGTTATGTGTAAATTTAGAACCTACATTTCATTTCAACTACAGTTTATTCATGAATTTCAAGATAGAAAACTAAAATCCGCATTTCAATTTAATAGAATGCAATTTTTTTTTAGGTTATGTGTAAATTTAAAACTTACATTTCATTTCAATCACAGTTAAGATAAAAAAACTAAAATCCACATTTCAATTTATTCATGAATTTCAAGATAGAAAACTAAAATCCACATTTCAAATGCATAAAATAATTTTATTATACCTTATATAACTACTTCATTTATAAAAATTATTAATAAATCTTTATCGTATACAAAATTCATGACACGACACAAATTTTATTTAACCTTGAAAAATTACAATATACATTTTAAAAATAATTACATTTACAAACTCCAATTTTTATTGAAGACTAATATAAAACCAAGCATGTTCAACAAAATGAAAAATATATGAAAAATTCATTATTTATTAAAAAAATTATAAAATATAACAATGATCAATTTCTGAACATCTACCTGAATTTCCATCTATGATGAGTTCAATTGAGCTCGAGTTGTTTGCATTGTGTTACCCTTTCTAGTGAAATATAGCAACCAATCACTAAAAAGACAACAACAATTATTCTACATCATTTATGTATCATCAATATGAATCATGAACATCTACCCGAATTTCCATCTATGATGAGATCAATTGAGCTTGAGTTGTTTGCATTGTGTTTTCTTTTTTAGTGAAATATAACAACCAATCACTAAAGAGACAACAACCATTATTCTACATCATTTATGTATCATCAATATGAGTTATCACTAAAAAGATAGATTAGATTATTTCAAAACGTGTAACATTGTCATTACATCATTTATGTATCATCAATATGAGTTATCACTAAAGAGATAGATTAGATTATTTCAAAAGGTGTAACATTGTCATTGTTTTAGGATAAATCCGTAAGTGCGGACACAAACCGATCTCCCTAGATCCACCTGGATCTAGAACAAAACAGGACAGAATAGGACGCTTTCCTTAAGTTTTAAATATTGAATTTACTAAGAGGCAAGAATCATGGACATACCTTATGATCGCTTCCTATAGACTTTGTTGCTCCCGCTTCGCTCCAGTGCTCTTGTGCAGTGAAAATCAAAACAACACAAACCAACCAAAGTGATAGCGATAGCATAAACTCAATATAAATCTATGTATGTGATAAAGGAATCATACAATAAAACACAAACAAGCTTTATAGGAAAGAATCATATTACTATATCATATTAAATGTGAAAGAGAGATTACAACCATTGCCTTGATGTCGTAAGGTCCCTTCCAACTGTCCTTCGTTCCCCACACACTTCTTTCTCCAAGGATTCTGAGACCATAGATCTGATAACTACTCACAATCTATCTTGACAAAGCAAATCTCAAAGCCACTCTACCCAAGCTCAAGCTAACAAAATCTCATCCAATCTCACTTTCTCCATGAGAATTCCTCTCCTTTTATAAGTTGAAGAAGATAAGGTGAGGAGGTTAGGATGATCCCACTAAATCATGAAAGCGAGTAAGATCCAAACCATTCATATGCCACCTCACCATAGAAGCTTCTCCTTCTAGAAGATTTGCGAAAACGCTCATTTTTCCCACGTGCTGGAATTCTCGCACCCTGGCTATAGTGCAACCTGCGAACTTCCCTTTTTATAAGGTTTTTACATAGGAAAAAGCAATTTCTTTTCTCAGGAGAAGTTCTTCTCCCTTCTCTCTTTAGGAATTCAGGCCACTGACCCCTTCTGAAGGCAACAGATAGGTTTACATCATTAACGATCATAGGGATGACGAAAATAATGTGTAACAGTCATAAGAAGGGTTTTCAAAATCAAATTTCCATATTGCATATAAATAGTCATAGTGGGAAAAAAGAAGCCTTTATTATAAGAAAAAAATATTAAATATTAAATATAAGTATTATAAAGTAATTTTTTAATAATTTATTAGTTATTTAAATAATTGATTATAAAGTTAAAAAATTGAAGAGTAAATATTGATATTATAAAGAAGTAATTAATTCTAATTTAAAAAAAATAAAAAATATCTACATTTTTACTAGTTTAAAAAAGAAAATCAATATTACTAAAATATAAACAAAATTTCATGAGCTCCATAAATTACTAAAATATAAACAAAATCTCATGAGCTCCATAGTGAGAAAGAGGTTGAACAATTTCTAAAACATGGTGGATCACTCATAGGTCTACGCACTTTGATCGCTCAGTTCCTTACATTCTGAGGTGAATGCCCTAATTATTTCTACTGCATTCCTGACAGCTTCTTCCCTCTGATCGTGCACTTCTTGCGGAGTGCTCGGAACTATTTGTATTTCTAGCTCCATTACTCTTGCTTGAAGTTGTTGAATGGCTTCAGCAAGCTTCCCCACTTGCATCTCAATTGACTCTGGTTCCTCCTGTGCCAAGCCCGACATAGAGCAAAGTGCTTTAGTCTCTGCCTCTTTGATGATAGTCTGCTCTACAAGCAACTAGTCTTTTTCTTCCTACATGTTCTCTTTGTCCTGCTTGAACATCGCCCTGATTTCATCTTTATCCTACTGTGCAACTCGAATAACTCATTTTGCAAAAAGTGGTCACGACGCAGTGTCTGACGGGTTAAATAAGCAACGTCGTAATGGATTCCTCCAACAGGCATGAATGTGTCCATCAATGCTCATCCGTCCGTTATGGCATGGTCTCAATGGTCCAATGGTGGTCTTTCTGGTAATAACTACATTTCTAGTCGTTCGAGAGCGTCATTATAATGGTCGGGGTGCCTCCAACGAACATATAGCTTCACAGTGGCAAAGTCCCATCTATGTTGTTCTGCTATTCCGACGAGGTTCAAGTTCTACAAATTTGTCTCCTGCAAAGTCTTTTCTGGATTTTCCCGTAGTTTTTCTAACTTTGATTTCTTCTTACTGAGCTTCCTTGCCTTATTTCCTGTGATTTGAGTCTCTGGATTCCTCTTTCCATTGTTATTCTTATATGTTCCTAGCATAGTGGCTTCACGTTGTTGATGTTGTTTCAAAGGGGTCAGAGATAATACCTCTTTGCTTACTAGGTCTTGGGTGGACATACTTTCGTATTGCATGGATAGGTCCTTCAACCCTTCTTGCGTTCTTTCAAAGTTGACAACTACTTCTCTTTCATTATGTTGCTTCGAATCAACTTCTCGTTCTTCTATCAGTCGATCTAGTCTTCGAGTTATGAAATCCCTTAGTTCTTGCTTTTTTATTTTATGTGGCTTCCTCCTCTGCTTTCCTTCTGATTTGATCTTTCTCAATCGAAGTATTTCCTAATAAAAGAGGGAAAGCGACGATGTTCTCAACAAACCTAATAACTTCAAAGTCCTCTTATGTTGATGTTTCATGAGAAATCATAGGTATATTAATAACTCTTCCACATAGGGTTATCATCTTTCCTTTAAAGAAGCCTATTCTTCCCAATGATCGTATTATAGCAGGCTTTCCCAAAATTTCCCAAGTGCTTTCTGGCATAATGTTCACATGGGTTTCTTCGTCTAATACACAATCTATGTTGAAGTCTTCTATTCTTGCAACTATGCATTGCTTTTCTTTCAGGATCTCTGGTAAACTGATGCCTCTGTGATCATCCATTTCTGCTTTTAACTATATTAACATAGTCTGAGATTTCTTTGTATGATTCTCAATCTCTTGACCTTCTTGATAGTTTTCTTGTCTCTTGTTCATATTTTCAATTTTAGCAATCATTCTTGGGAAATCCTCAACCTCATGACCAAGTATTTACAACAAAGACAAACATGACCTATACCAGGGCATTCTTTAGCGAGATGCCCCGATCTCCTGCAATTGTAACACAGTGTCAATCCTCTCTTTCTCCTAAATGATCCCCAGTATTTCCTATACTGCGCACTGGGATCACATTGCTCGACCTGCAATCTGCAAAAGTTCTTTCTAGGTTCCTGCATCCACTTATTAGTCCAAAAATTCTTTCTATGCATAGGAATAACGTATTTTTCTCTATTTATATCAAATTTATTCATATCAACTCTTTCTTCTAACTGTTCCCTAACATTTAGGCTAGAACAAAATATATCAAGCATACCTAGATTCATACTTTCGAAGCAAAAATTTCCACTTATCTTACCTTTACCAGAACACAAAGATTTAAGATCTCACCTCCCTCTTTCAGATCTGGTTTATTTCTTAGCACAGAGCTTCACAAGTCAAGTAGAATATTGCGCACTATAGCAACAACTCTACACACATATATTTCTCTTTTATCCAGTTCCCAACAATCACAGTTTTAGGTCCGGGCAACAGAACCATTTGTTGGCACAGGGGCAGACCCAGGGTTCAACATTTCAACAAGGCACCAACAAAACCTTAACTACCAGCCCTTTCAACAACACATGCGAAGGAAATGAAGTCTCACCCGGGGTAGAGGTAGGGGGGTTGTAGGAATCAAGTGTCTACAACCAAGCTGGGACACATATATGTGATTACAATACTTAACAAAGCACTTAGCCAACAATACACATTAAATTATGATCCTCATTTACATCACAGATTTAACCCCTATTATAGAGCAGCTCGGTAATAACCAAGATCTAACACTTCCAATCACTAGCACACAACATTATCTCAGATCTAGCATTCATTCACATCATTAAGCATTAAGCTACTGTTATAAGAAAAATCTGTCCGTAGGGACGGATCCGACCTATCCGGCTGCGAAGCCGGTTACAACCCCTTTGGTAGCTCGGCACAAGGCAAAGACTACCCACACCTCAGGTGGTCCTTCACCTGAGGCGGTAAAAAAGGGGAAGAAGAAAGGTGAAAGACTTACAATAAGTCGTTCTCAGGACCACCCACCCTGGGTGTTATCCTTCCTTAACTTCCTGGATGGACGAAAATGGCCTGGGGGATGAAATTTATGAACAATGGGAAGAAAATGAGCTCGCTGATTTTTAGGGCAGCGAACTAAATAAAGTGGACAACGAGCTGTTCACTTCCTTAAAGTGTTGGAAACTGCCCCAGAATGGGTCGCCGGGTTAAACCGGTATCCTGGGTAAATAACCAATGAATACTTTAAGAAAATGGGTACGAAACAAGGGTGAAAAGGGGTTTTAAAAGCTACAGCCAAGTACCTTTAAAAGGTTGTAAATTACGAACAACAAGCTGTTCAAAGCTTTCAAAGCAAGGAAACAAGCCCAAAATGGCTCAATACCCCCTGGGGTGACCCGGGAAGTGATCCCGGAAGATTGTTAAGTCAAAAAAGGGCTGTAAAAGTGGATGAACAGCTTTGTAACAAGATGTTACAGCTATGATATAACAGAAAGTATACACAACTTCAGTTTTAGTTTGTGAGTGGAAAAGGTGGACCGACGAAAGGTTGACTTTAAAAGTATTTTATTGATAAAATTTTTATTTTTTATCACATGTCTTGGCCACCACACTATTTTAAAGGTTATCCCGATCAGGCAAACACATCCCGGAATTGTGCCAACCAGTACAAGAAGAGTAGTCCTAGCAGTCCATGGTGGTTAGGTTGAAGAGTGCCCCATGCAGTTCAGAGAAGTAGGGATTAACCACTTCTCATCACTAGCGCTTTCGAGCTCTTAAAGCCGCTTGGATGGAAGAAGGATACCTGCGAAAAGGAAGAGGCTCAGGACCCCCCTAAAGAGGGTTTTTGCTGAGCTTACCCAAGCAGAGTAGTATTCCAACCAAGCTAAGCTAATCAAATCCTTGACCGTGTGGTACTGAGGAAAGACCACTCGACTTATACTAACTAGACAACTCTCGAGGGGCACCTGATGAAGACTCCCTGGCTTTGACTCTTAATGTTCTATGAAATTGAAATTACATAAAATAAAATACCAGACCATCCATGTGGCGAGGTCACACCTTGCTTTCACAAGTGTGCCTCCTGGTTACTGAAATTGAAATCTATCTTGAAACTATATACATGACACAAGTAAATAGATAAGTGACATATATGTCACGGCTAGATAATATGTGTATATAAATATCTAAATAATATAGGTTTTTTGTTTTCTGTGTATGGGGAGGACCCCTGAATTGTTTTCAAGTTTCTTTTGCGGCGTTTTGCATGTATTTAGCTTGTTGATTTTATATGACCCCTTTTGGGGCAGCCACCTGTAAGTTAGTGAGCGAAAAGATGATACAATGAAAGTGTACAAGATTAGATAATTACAAAATAACATTTACAACATTCAACCCAAAGGAATGGGTTGAGACTTTTTGCGAGCGGCAAAGCCGCCATGTGCATGAAAGCCTCAACTAATTCCTTGTATGGGGATTGGAGATTTAGTGCTTGAAATGCAAAGATGTGTTGTTGTTTACACAAATATTTAACCAGATTTTTTTAACATGAATTTACAAGTAAACCATTCAAACTACTTACACAAATCGAACCTATAAATATTGATATGTATATCAGAAATCTTTGGAATGAGTGCAAGTGATAATCAAAGTGTATATGGGAGTGATTGGGTAAGATTTACCGATTGAAATGTGTGTTTTTCTTCGCTGCCCTGCTGGCTCCTTTGCCTCAAACAGGTCTCTAGGTGGTCCCCAACCGCTTGAGAGAAACATAATAGGTGACCGGATGTATCCTTGCAGGCAAACAACGAAATTTTAGTGTTTATATATGGAAAAAACTGAAATAAACATAACAGAAATTTACATATAAGAAGTACATAACAGCCAACTAAGATGGCTATCCTGTGGGGGGAAATTGACCAAAATGATCCACTTTCCTGTTTGGGACAGCAAGGTTAATGGTGAGAAAACATAACAGAAACATATATGAACGAAAAGATGAAGCAAACAGGTATGGACAACCAGCTATGAGGTCTATTTAAGGGTTCTCCTGAGGGGCCCTAGGACTCCCAGCCACTAGCTAAGGCTGAAAACAATCGAATACTTCAGAAAATATGCACTAAAACACATTAAACAAATTAAACCAAGTTGTTAGAACATGAAAGTGAGCAAGTTAAACCCAAGGAAGCAACAACAAACACCTAGCTAACCAATCCCTCCTGGAGATAGCTAACATATCAAGCATTTACCCATACCCCTCAACCCTTAACCAACAAATGACACATCTAACAACTAAAATTCAACAAGTACACACACAGAAAGAGTCTTATAAATTTCAGCAGAGCTTTGTTGCTACATTCATCCTCGCGTTTTACAATTCCAACCCTCTTATTTATAAAGGAGAGGTGAAGGCTTAGGGTTAGGTCACAAGACACTTGTCACTTTTGGAAAAGTTACAAGTGGACCAACCCTAAAGTACTTTTCTCTTTTTACAAAAAGTAAACTTATCCAAAAAGGGAACCTTATCCAAAAAAGGGAATCTTATCCAAAAGGGGATCAAATCAGATTTGACTTGACCCTTCAATTACATAATAATTACAATCCAAAAGTAAATCATACGGAAGTTTATGTTACAAAAAGTAATTTTTCATAAAATGACAAAGCTTGATATGCCACATCATCATTTGCCATTGGGATCTGTGCCATCCCAAATGATCTTTGATTTCTACCACATTTTGCAGATGTAGGTGATGTGTTTTAGGACAGTATCCGGCCATCCATGGCTGTCGGATTCACCGGAATGAAGGCCCAAGGTGTGGGGAATTTCTGAGCTGCTTCGGAGGGCAAGGGGGCTTCGGGCTTTGGTCGCTATAAGTAAGGAAATTCCCGCTGTTCAGGCACTTTTCAGACCTAATTATGCCCCCCCTTTGCTGCCTATAAGTTTCCCTGTGAGCTAGCTAACACAAGGCTTTGATTTGGGCTTGTTTCGGTAAGAGGACCCCTTGGACATGAAATTTTAGAGGCTCTTTATCTGTACCAAACTGTCCCAAATCTATTCTTTAATGTTTCCATGATGTAGCTCTGTCCTCTACCTTTCCACTTCCTTTCATTTGGCGCAAATCCGACTCCGGATGAGTGAGATATGGCCCCAGGAAGGTATGCAGATGGAGCCAACCAATGGACTGATCAGGGAAACGATTTGGAATTGGGATGAAATTTTGGGTTAGACACCAGAATTGTCAGGCTTCTACAGGCCTGTATACCTGTAGCTGATATGGGTCTCCCTCTCCGGCCCCAATTTGACCTCGGAGGCCCCCAATTAGGCCTCTTTCTGGTGCATGCTCGTAGGGCCAAACTAAGTACCTGTCGCTCTAGGACATGTCATTGAAACTCTGGGCTGAATTTGCTGAGGTAAATGGCATGGGTGTATTCTAGACTTCGCCCCGGTCATTTCGACTATTTACGGGCGAAAATCCGCCTCCGTACCGGGAAGTTATGCAATTAAAAATTCCAGTGACCCTTAGGGGGGGAAAAATTAAATTTTAACATATAGTTTAAAAAACCATTTAAATTTTATTTATGTTTTAATAAAACATTATAATTTATTTTTTTTAAATAGTTATAATTACAAATATATAAATATATTTATAATTAAATTAAAATTTTAAAAAATAATATAATATGAAATAAAAATAAAAATAAAATAAAATTTAAACAAAAATTAAAAAAT
>JZKD02S2076442.1:10272-27732 GCA_000966675.3 Picea glauca | reverse complement strand
TTGACTGATATAATCCTCTTCTTTCCTCATTCTTTCGTTAAATTCTAAATGGTTAAAATATTCATGCAAGTTTAAAACTCAACCATAATCATAAAAGATCCTGCCCCGGATCAATGCCATACCTTTCCTTTGCATGCCATGCCTTGCCTTGCCTTACCATGAAATGCCTTGCCTTTCTATTCCATGTCATGCCATGTCTTTCCTTTCCATGCCATGCCTTACCTTGCCTTGCCATGCCATGTCATTCCTTGCATTTCATTGCCTTGTCATGCCATGCCTTGGTAATTTAATTATGATATTCATAAAACTAATTGTTTCTAAAAATATAGTTATTTTCATTGGTATAGAGAATTTATTGTCCTTTGAGCACCCACAAGAAATTCATCTCTACAATCATAAACACCATTAAATTATTTCCAGAGTCAATTAACTTCTAATAAAAAAAAATCAAGTTAATTTAATAAAAAATAATGACATTTATGTATCATATCTTTTTTTGCTTAAAAAAAAATGCTTGTACTAAATGCTCAAGTTTAATACCTAAAAATTACAATCAAAGGATTCTTTAAGCATGCAATTCTACAACTTGTTATCCCATATATCTTAAGATAAAAATGCTTGCATGAGAATTTCAATGTTATTACATAAGCTTTCTCTATTCATATATCTTAGGTATCTTCGTAGTTGTGAAACATGGATTATCATAATTAATAGGATTTACATAGAAATGGATGTCACTAAATAGGTTTATGTTCCATCGTTATGGTGTAGTCTCATTATACTATTGATCCATAATTTCTTTTGGATTGCATAAAAAAAAAAACACAACTTCAAGGCCTTATTTAAAATCAAAGAAATAAAAACTAAAATTTCAACTCAGTAACTTTTATAACAAGATATAGCATGTAGACCTAGACCTTGTTTCGAGGAAAATCTCTCTATGTCTAGGGGAAAACCACAACAAGAAGAATGACACCCATAAATAAACTCTAATATCAAGTATGCTATATAAATGAAAATGCTAACAAGAGAAGGCTAGAAGCCTACCTCGTTGGGACGTCTCAAGAAGACCATCGTTGAGCACATAACCCAAATATTTTACTTGCAACTTATCCTCAACAACCAAGATACGCAAGCACGTGGAAATGATATATAATGTTAGCATATAAATTATCATAATCCATTAACAAAAATAAAAAAATATGCCCATGGAAAGTAATAATAATATTTACAATATATCAATTGGATGAGAAAAGAGTATTTCTATTAATGTAATCAATAGAAGTAAAAAGGTGACAAACTTCTATAACGACACAGATCGGAACTGAGAAACTAAGTCCCTCTATCTGGGCCTCCACGACTTCAATCCTCTAAAAAGGAAAGCTCACAAGTAGTAGGAGTCAATGAAGTTCTCCATCTCAAGATAAGAAGAGCTTGGGGGGATGAACACAAGAAGTTCAGAACTCCAAGGACAAAGGGATGCAGACTCAATTATGAGGTGAAATTTCTCCAGAGTGTCTTTGCTCTCAATGATGAATTGTCCTCAAGGCTTGTATATGGCTCGATTTAAAGCCTCCAAATGGAATTGAAGGGTCTAGTCAGAGCATTTCCAGTAGATGGAAGGTCAATGATCATGGATCACATGTTATGGCATTGAAACCCGACATATTATTAAATTTTTGAGCACCAAACCTGATGTACATGGGCTTCAATGGATAAACCTGTGTATACATGAGTTATCTAACTATAAGTCTCATATATGGACAAAAATATGTATTTTTTACTCTGAAGTGAGAAACAAAGGGGGGATTTATGTCTGCAAAGGGAAATGGAAGTCCATCAATGCAAGATGCATGGAGTGTGGAAAAATTTTCTATAACAAATTCCCCCTAATGTGTGAGGTCAGAGGAGTATCTACGATGGCCGAATTACATTAGAATTCCTAGAATTTGAGTAATGAAGACTCAGCTGGAAATATTAGTTACTCATGAGAATATTACAATTCATATTGACTCTGTACACATGGTTGTCAATCTAAATTACACTGCAGATCCATGTGGATGTATATCAAATAGTTGTTCATGGACATGAATAGGAAATAAAAAGTGGACATATGCCATAGGTTGTCATGGTCATGAATAAGACACAATGGAGTCCAGTCTCAAAATCAACCGAAGATATATGTATACAATGGACTACAATATGATCTTCCATAATCAATGAAGTCATATAAGTACTGGTCCGATGAAAGACAACAACATATATGGGGTGTTTCTATTGTAAATTGGAGGTCTTCTACACTATCCTCCGAAGGCGCAAGTATACATTATGTGAATAGAGGAGTTGAATTCAAACACAATGAGACTTCATTTGATTATTGGTCATTAAGTTATACCATTAACAAATGTGAGACAACCCACCGATAATGAAAGTAGGTGTCAAGGAACCGAGTACATTAAACAAGTGTGAATAAGGATGTTGAGCTCGAACACTTGAATAATCCATCGATCGGGAGACATTGATGTATTCCCAATTGTCGATGGTGGAAGATCCTACCACTAATGACTGCAAGCCTCTAGGTACTCATAGGACTCTAGATCTTGATTCTAGAATAGATGAGTTGAAGTCGATGGAAGGAGGCCCATTAAAAGGAGATAATTAAGGAATCTCTCATCATCTAGTGTGAGGTACAAAGCAATAGCTTGATGATTAGGAGGAGCTAGGACAAATAGTATTTTCATGAACCAATGACTATGTGCGTCTCTCGCATGCACCGGATGCAAGTAGTACACAAAAGAGACCCTCTGAATAGAAGCCAATGATGAAAATTGCTGACAAAGGTGAGGAAACCACCAATAGGGATAATGGAGTCCAAGACAATTCATGAATCCCAATGTGTGAATAGATTTATTGCCATCGAACACAAGGGAAACCCCCCAGTCAACGACTAATGAGGAGATGTCATCTGTTGGGTTCAAGGTTACCTACCAATGATGAAAGTGGGCCCATGGTGGAAGGTCGGAAAACAACTTCATGTGACTCTGAGATTCACTTGTGAGGGGATGAACAACATGCAAAGTAAATATTTTTGAGGAATGGATTACACATGATTATACTTCCTTTGAATGAGAGCATGAGACAGATGGATAACTCATGCAACATACAATTAACATTGATCATTGAAAAAAATTTGCAACATAGGAGGCATCAACAAACTCTCCATATGGACTGGAAGAATAACTAGTCGGAGAAGTAGACTCTAAGTAACAAGCTCAACTTCCTAAGGTCATGCTAAACCCAAACCTTGGATGAAATGGACTCAAAAAAAAATTCTGTATTCAAAGGCGACACGACTGTTGTCGATAAGAGACAATATTATTTTCTCTCTCATTTTGTTTTTTGTTTTTGCATAGTAAAATAAATGCTATGATACAAGAGAGGAAACGAGTGTCGTGAATAAGCAATTAGTTCCAGGCAGTGGAACATAACTATGCTCAATGCAAGGGAACACATGCAGAGCATGGACACTCAGGGGGATGTCTCCTCTACAGGTAAAGGGTGTCAGGCTGCAAAGGATATATGAAGGGAACTGCTTGGTTAATGCTGCGAATTGTTGGGGCAAGAGGCTTATAACGAAGAAGAGGGAGCCAACATTAGGCTCAAAATCGCAAGCAGTATAATGGGATGCAATTACAACTTAAATCAACAAGTGTCCTTTTTCGTAGATGTCAGTCCCCTAGGCTCGAAAAAGTATAAAATAATACCCAGGAGAACTCTTGTAGCCAATGGTGACTAGAGTATTCTTTTTTCATAAGTAGTCTACTTGGTCCGTAAAAGGGTTAAACTTATACCAAAATAAACGTTATTTCAAATCCATTTAACATGTGAAAGAGACAAGTTCACTTGAAAATATTTTCATTTTTTCAAGAGTCAGAAAAGAGCTTAACCAAGACTCGACGAGAGTCCCATAGGTGGTGGTCAAAAAGATATTGAGTAAGAAAATGAGGTTCGAACACAAAGTCATATTGGGACTATAAGGAACTCTCGGTCCTATGGAGTAACTTATGCATGGGAACCAAATGACAAATGTGTTCTAACTAGGGTACCCATGTTTAGTAATTCTCTACCATTTAATAATGACACTTCTAGTAGCATTGAGAAGGTTCCTTGTTGCTAAGAAATGGATTTGTACCTAGGGCATGGGAATCAAGGTCATATGATAATGCAAAAAATCAAATCGGGATGAAAACCTATCCTATATGTCAGTGATGGAATATACCTGCTGTAGGTACAAATGGACAATATGACGTTGGAAATCCATAAAAAACCCTGGACAAAACCACTTCAAACCAAGTCTTTCACTCCACTATTAGTCCATAAGGTCAAAAGTATAAAATATAGGGTAAAACTATATAAAGTGGGTAAACACTATCTATTAATAGTAAAACTAAGAATTTTTTAGCATACCATTTGAGTTTTTCACCCACAAAGTGCTTTTGAGGCCATTTTACCCATGATCTTCCAGTGGTGATTTCAGGAGCTACGATCAACAAAATCAGAAACTGTCTAGACCGAGAAAGTGCCTTTCCCATTCTCTTCCATTTCAATGGTTGAATTTTTAGTTTTAGTGCCCAATTTCTTAGTATTAGAGGTCGTAAGTTAGAAACTAGGGTGTATGCGAGATGTATTTCATCGAGTTGTGTATACGACCTCGTGTATGCAGGAAAAGTGAAGCATGCCCGCATACATGAAATCCTATACACGACTATCATAAGGGTAACCCATGTATAACTCTGTAAGCAAGTTTTTTGAGAGAATTAACTCAAAATTTGGTGTTTCCTTTTCAGGATGGTGATTGAATGGAGGGAAAGGAAGCATGAGGAGGTTGATTCTGCAGTAGAAAGAATTGTGAGGGCCTTGCAATATTTGAAAAGATGTGGGCTCTATAAATTTTTGGCTATAAAAGGAATGAGGGATCAAGTGAGGTTGATAAAAATATTGATAAACTATTGGGATCCAGAGATTGAGGCCTTCAATCACGATGGGAAACCATTGAGAATTGAAGTGGACGATATATACTTTATTACAGGATTGTCTCGCCTAGAGGAGATGGTGAGTCTCAAGGCTCGAGGGGCTGGACATGGGAGGACTATGGAGGAGTACATCACCACCCACTATGTTGCAGGCACAAAGAAAGCAGGGAACCAACTCCCTATTAGGGCGATTGATAACCTAAGTCTAAATATCGTCATCTTAGTACTCACATGGATATCAGGGTCAACCTCATTGCACCAGGAATCGAGGACACTCATATTCTATGCAATGGAGTGTTTGAAACCCATGGTTTATTATTGGTGCACCTCACTACTGGCCAACATGAATATCCAGTTGAAGAATTACAAACTCGAGAGAATGAGGAACTTCGGTTTTGCATCCATATTGTGTAGTTTTTTCTTTCATAGGGTTTCAGATTTGAGCCCTAGAGTAGATATTACTCCACATGGAATATGCGATCTATCCATGTAACGATGGATCGAAGTGATGAGGTGGATGGGAGGTGGTAGGGTGCCAACGCCCTACAATGATGAGTTCTTTCACTGGTGGCACCGACAGGTCATAGCCATTGATGACTATCCCTATGGGGGGATTGAATACCGATGGGACCATGACATGTCCTTACCACCAGGATCTTCCTTTGGAGAGATCAGTGAGAATTGATTTTTATATATTTAATTTTTTGTGTTTTTCAATTTGACAAATGTAAACAAAAATGAAAATATTTTTTCATGGTATCATGTATTAACAATTGTTTTCTTACATAGATGTAGGTCCGCGACGACCAGAAGGGTTCCCACGACATTAGCATAGGGGCTGAGGAGATGATATGGTATGAAGGGACACGAAGAGAGTTCTCGAAAATGTGCAAGGAAACCTATCTCATTTGATGCACATGATTCCTATGGTCCAGGTGGAGGATCTACCAGAGGCGATGCAAAGGCATGTGGTGGGTGTACCTCGTGTGTGGGTAAGATTCTTCCAGCACCTTGCAAACTCCATAGTGTGCTATCATGACACGCATTCGAAACCATAGTATTATATTCCATGGTTATATGATGTACCGATCATATATGTATTTTGAGAGCATAAGCCCCATTTTGCACTATGACACCATACTTTTTGGACTTTAAAGGATGAAATATAAAAAAAAAAATCGGTCTTTGGCTTTACTTGTATATCTTACAATGTATGAATATGTTTTCTTTACTTAGTTATGTGACAAATTCCAATCTAAAATGTAATTAGCATATGCATCATATACTTGATTAGAAATTCTAGAGATGTGATTATAAGTAAGAAAATCAATGTATCGTTCCAAAATTTGTACCCATAGGAAACGTCAAAGTAACATAGGATCTCACACTCAGTAACTTCCATTCAATTGACATACAACTAACTGGGAGTCCAGGCGAACTTATAAATATCGAACAACATGTGAAATGGTGTCATGTAATAGCTCTATAATGATGCTATACTCAACCACATTATTCTTTGATGGCTCCAGACAAACACCACTTGAAGACACTAGCTGCCCCTTAGGTGAATAGATAACTGAAGTTGCGGAACCCATGTTCCACGTATGACGAATGGTATCGTTTGTGATTCCTAAGTATACCGAAGATTCCATTGAAATCTTCCAACCAAGGGTAAACTTGATAAGAAAACTGATGACACAAAAGAAAAAAGAAGTATATACACTAAGATACACTAATATACAAAGGTCATGCCTGAGCTTGAGGGCTCAAGTGTAATACCTTTTAAGGTAGATCATGTTTCTGGGCTCGTTCAATGCATTTCCCTCATAATATTCTAATTTGTAGGCTCCTTTCTCTAGGACACGTCGAACGATATAAGGACCATGCCACATGCGGTTGAACTTTCCTATCCTAAGTGGTTCCTTAGCTTGGTAATAAAGAAGTAGCAATTCACCCTCAACGTACTACCGGGGATAGAAAGACTTATTGTATTGTACCTTAACATGTCGTTTCTTTTCTTCGATGGCCGTAGAGGTGTCTTGACGCTTCTCAACGAGGTTCTCTAGGTGCATGAGGCATTCTTCAAGATTCGTTTTATTAGTTAGGATCTTGATTTCCAAATTAAGGGAAGGGATTTCGCATTCAATAGGAAGAATTGATTCCATGTCGTGTACTAACTAAAACAATGAGAAACCGGTGGAACTGTTTACCGTGGTTCGATATGCCCAAAGTGCATGGTAAAGCATCACATGGAAGTTAGATTTACTCTGCCTAACAGCTTTTTGCAAAATGGTCTTTATAGATTTATTTACGGCCTCTACTTGTCCATTTTACTAGGGGTAATAAGGGGAAGAATGATCGTGTGTAAACCCTAGTTTCGCTACCAACTATGTCATCATCTCATTCTGGAAGTGACTGCCATGATTAGTGGCAATCTCATTTGGGATTCCAAACCAGGCTATAATATGATTGAATATGAAAACTGATGTAGTCTTACCATCATATTTAATGGTAGGCATGGCCTTAGCCCATTTAGTAAAATAATCCATGGCCACGATAATATGATGGTGCCCCCCAGCCGAGGCTAGGTTGCAATCCATGAAATCTACCCCCCACTTAGTGAAGGGAAATACATAAATGAATGGATGAAGAGGAGATGGGTGTGAGCACATTTTATGAGAAAACACTTGGAAAGGGTTTCACTTCTTGACCACTTCAATGCAATTTTTTAAAATTGACGACAAAAAATAATCGGCTCGCAATATCTTTTGGGCTTTGGCAAGCCCAGATAAATGACCACCACCTGCTTCATTGTGATAGTCATTGATAATTCCACCACCCTCCTTGTGAGTCAAACAACTATGCAAAATATAATCTACCCCTCGACGATACCAAGTGTCGTCGATAATAAGGTATATCTTGGCCTGATGACGTATACGTCGTCAATCGTCTCTCGACAGATGTTGGGGGAGCTTCAGGGTTTGAAGGTAGGTTAAAATATATCCATTCTAGGGGTATGAAGACACGATAAGGAACATATGTTCATTCGCGAAAGAATAGTCATGAAAATTATCCTCATTTAGCCTTAAGGAAGTCTGACATCAATTATGCAAAAACTAGCGATTTCTTGGATTTCGCTGAGGAAACATCGAGGTCAAATTCTTGAAAAATAAAAATCCACTTATTGTGTTTCCCCCCTATTATATTCCTAGTAACGAGGAATTGAAATGGATTGATATCCACAACCATGGTAGTTTTTTTGAGTAATATATAATGACGCAGTCTCTAAACTGCATGTACGACAATTAAGGCTAGCTTCTCTATGTGGGAATACTTGAGTTTAGGACCAACTATATTTCAGCTAAGGTAGTAGAAAACATGCTCATAGAGATCGTCATCCTCTTGAACAAGAACCATACCAATCGTCCCTTTGGACGCAACGATGTAAATAAAAAAGTCTATATTGTAGTCCAGGGGCTTCAATAGAGGCGCCTATACCAAGGCTTTCTTAAGAGCATTGAAGTATTCCCAGACTCGCTCATCCCATATCAACAGAGTGTACTTATTCAAAAGATGCATGAAACCCTTAGTTATATTGGCATAGTTGGCTACAAGATGATGCATGAAGTTAGCCTTCCCATATAACCCCTGAAGTTCTTAGATGTTGCGCAAGGGAGGCAATCAGAATATTCCCTCAACCTTCATAGGATCCACCATGATCCCATGCTCAGAAACTATGAATTCTAAAATGTGACCGAACCTAATTAAAAAGATGCATTTTCGAACGTGATAATAGTGACATCTCTCAAATACTAGTCGAAGGGGAGTTGAGTGATCTACCCTCTTGCAGGAGTGAGCAGCGAGATCTTCTAGGTAAGCTTAGACAATATTCTTAAGATCGTGAAACATAAAGGTCATGACATGTTGAAAGGTCGCTCTGGCATTTTTAAGACCGAAAGGAATTTTCCGATATGCGAAGGTACCCTAAAAATAAATAAATGTAGTCTTATGTTGATCCTCAGGTTTGATTTGAATTTGATTATAACCTAAAAATCCTTCCATAAAGGAAAATAATTTGCTTCTCGCACACTCATCAATAATCCGGTCAATAAAAGGAGTGGGGAAGTTATCTTTAGAAAAAGCTTTATTCAATTCCCTAAAATCCATACATACACAGACAGTTCCTTACTTCTTATCTATGGGAACGGGGTTGGACACCCATTCGGTCAAGGGAATTGGGTATATGAAGCTAGAATTGAGTAGCTTCTCCACCTCTACCTTAATAGTGAGAGCCTTCCTAGTATTAATAGCTCTAAGACATTGTCGAAAAGTTTATCATTCGAATAAGTTTTAATTTCATGTTCGACAATGTTGGCATCGATCCTTGGCATATTTTTGTATGACCAAGAAAATATGTCTTAGAATTCCTTGAAGAGATCGATGTAGATCTAAATTTCCTCAGGTGAACAATCTGCATTGATATATATGTTTTCAATTTTACCAGGGGTTCGAGATATCTCAATTGCAACGGTAGGAGAAATGTTTGCCATGTTTCCTTCGGCATAAATACCATGCATATCTAATGGAACCACAACATGACTAACCATCTCGCTCAGGGTGGACCTAAACTTATCCTATTCAATCCTAACAAGATCTGGGAGAAAATAGGATCAATGATGCATATTGTCCCAAGGCCTATCAGGACCATACATGGCCTCTAAGACGGATCATCCGAGGGTAAAGTATCGTCAAGGAAATTATGTGAAAAAATTATTGTAGGACCCATATGGTCTCTAAAATGGGATCAACCTCGTCTGTCTACAAGGAGGAAGAATTTGTGTCAACAATATATTCTTATATATCCTGATACACAAGTTCTACTGTAGACAAAGGCATCGCCATGCCGATGTGAAAATGACCTTCCTACAACATATTCAGAGAAGGTAGGGTCCAAGGGTCGTTGAAATATGAAGTATGGAAAGGAATGGACCTTATCGAGGACAAAGACTCACTAAAGACGACATTAATATACAAAATTTGTGTCATGAATTCAAAAGTACCCATCAAGGAGGAATACATCTCGACACTTACATTTTCAGTTTCCTGTTGAGAATTATCAATAATGGGAACTGAATTCCCCACCAATGCAGTAGGAATAGGATGTGCAAAGGACAATTGGTCGATCGTCACAATATTTCCTTTGTGAGGAAAGCATAGAAACCGAAAAACCGATGACACAATGTTTGTCATAGTGTAAGTCCAATTATGCCCTAGCAAAATATTGTAGTCGAGAGGCGCATCAACCACCTCGATCTCGACATCCATAGTATTCCACCTAACTATACTGGGAAAGTGGTAAGGATACCATGGGGTCTAAAATAACATCCATCGAATGAAGTTAACATGGTCATGGATTGAGACAGGGGCGGAGAGCCAATGGCTTTCCAACAAGCCAAAGATATCACATATGTCAAATCACCTTCATCAATTATAGTACGTTTGATGGTAACATTTTTATACTCCACATGGATTTAAAAGGCCACATGGTAAGGTAAGAGAGGATAATGTCCATGACATCAAACTTTATAACATTTGAGCCACATAGATCTAGAGCTCCAACGTAGATAGCAAGGCATTCCTCTGTGAAGGACATGTTTGGAGAACCTCCAAATCCGACATCACACATGGGGTTTGGCCTAAATACTTGATAATCGAGTAATTTTTTGCGGCCCTGGAATTAGTATTATCGGAAGAGTGCTTAAGGACTCCTTTCAGAATATGAGGCAGAGGTTTTGGATTATCAATATGAAAAGGTGTTTCCAAAGGAGGACAAGGCTCTAGACATAACAAATTATGTGAAGAACCGTAATCGTGAGATTTTACTGGCTACATCAATATAAGACTTAACCATATTTATGTATACATGGCCACCATCATGTGCCGAGGGGTTTTGAATCCCGCTCGATGCATTTCCAGTGTTAGAGGTCCATGAGGTCATATTTTAGTTATGTGGAAACGGGCTAGTCAGCACATGGGGCTACTGGGCTATGACCCTTGAGGCTTCCTCAATTTTGGGGCACAAGTTTGTAATATACTAGATGAATAATAATATGTGGAACATAAATATTTAGCAAGTAGTAATGGAACAACCAGAATATAGCTAGAACAATACCAGAATAACACCAGAAAGAGAACCTTTGTTATAAATAGCAATGTTTACTTACATATTCGAGGGGGAAACCTCTAGTAGAGTAGATATATATTACAATAAACTACAAGACAAAAACATCTAATGTCTCCTACACTGATTTATACTAATTCTATCTTCTAAGGAAAGTTCTAGAGGAATATATTTCTAGAAGCGGAAGCTTCTATTAGGTCTTCTTACATTGACTTATTCTCCTTTATTTATTAGGCCTTATTAACTAATGTCGGACTTTATTACATAGAAAACATATCCTACTAACTAATGACCCATGGAGAGGGGTTAGGATCGGATCCTAACATGCCCCCCCCCCATTCAAAAACAACCTTTTCCTCAAGGCTACAGGTGCAGAAACTATTGGAGTATAGTCGTTGGTTCCCAGGTCGCATCCTCTGGTGATGTGTCCTTCCACCGGATCAACACTTCTTTGATAGTTCTGCCATGGAATTGATGTTCATGGTGATTGAGTATTGCATTTGGTTGGATCCAAAGGGATCCTTCTCTTCATCTAATTCTAGAAGGATGGTTTGGACCCTATAATTCTATCCCACCACTTTCTTCAGACAGGAAACATGGAACACCAAATGGATTTTGGAAGTAGCCGGAAGAGCCAATTTGTAGGCCACTGAACCAATACGCATAATGATCTGGAAGGGCCCATAAAAATTGGGTTTTGACTTGTGATGTCTCAGGGATTTGAGAGATGTTTTATTGTAAGGTTGGATCCTAAGAAACACCTGATCCCCTTCCTGAAAAACCCTTTTTGAATGATGTTGGTCCGCTTGTTGCTCAATGCAATTTTGGGCCATGTGGAGGTTATCCTTCAGAGCTGAGAGGGTAGATGTGCAACCTTGCAACATTGTATCAACATATTGGACCTTTGATGTGCCTGGAATATGTGTAGTTATTGTAGGTGGGCATTGTCCATACATTGATTCATATGGGGTCACTTTAGTGGTCGTATGATAGGAAGTATTGTACCACCATTCTGCCAAGGTGAGCCATTGCACCCACTGGTTTTGTTTGTCCAAAGAAAAACACTGCAAGTAGGTTTCCAAAACATAGACTAGGGATAATAGGCTATGATCATTTTCAGTTGGGTTCCCTCCAATTTAAACATCTCTTTCCAAAATGTGCTTGTGAAAGTGAGGTCACGATCATATAAAATAGAGGTCGACATGCCATGTAACTTGAAAATATGATCAAGGAAAACTTGTGCTACTAGTACTGGTGTGAAAGGGTGGGTAAGGCACAAAAATGAGCATAATTAGAGAGGTGATCAACCACCACCATGATGAAGGCATTGTTCCCAGCTTTAGGAAGGCCCACTATAAAATCCATGGATATTTTTGTCCATATAGAAGCTGGACAAAAATAGAAGAGAGAGTCGGGTGTGTTCGCCACTCTTGGCATACTTCTTCAATCCAATCAGGGACTGATAAGGATAAGGAAATGAGGGAGACATCTTCATAATATTGGTGTGATAATGCATTGACTACTATATTATATTTTCCCTTTTTATGTATAATTTCATAATCATAACCCAACATTTTGGTTAGCCACTTATTTTGTTCCGGGGAGGATAGTCGTTGCTCCAAAAAATATTTCAGACTATGGTGATATGTTTTTATAGGAAAATGATGTCCCAAGAGATATGGTCTCCATGTGTGCACCACATGGAGAATAACGATAATTTATTTTTCATAAGTAGATCTATCCATATTGCAGCCACTCAATGCTTGGTGTTGGCCCTTGAACAAGTTTTGTGGAAACATTGGTCGTGTTTGACCACTTTTGGGAATTTGATAGGATGGTCGAAGATGGAGTGCCCAGGCGAAGTGGAGATCGCAGGATCTCACTTGTTTTGTGGAAGCAACAAGGGGTTCATTAGGGTTTTTGTATTAGGGTTTTGGGATGTGGTCCCATGGGTTTACCCATGATTAGCCCTTGTTGTAATTGTATAAATAAGTAGTATATAAGAAATGTAGAGGGGGAGAGACTTGGCTTAGTGCATGACTACTAGTGGCTATGTGCATGATAGGTTGATTTTGGCTTAGTGCAAGAAGTTGTAAGTGCTTTGTACTAATAAGGAGTTGGCTTTGTGCCTTGACCTGATATTGAGGAAGATGGATCTAGTGCGTTGTGCGCAGATCACCTTTCCACTGTGGAGTTGGGATATGTGGCTTTGTGCATAGGAGAAGATGAATGTAAAGAGATCGAAGACTAATAAAGAATAAGAATCAGTTGGTGGAAATATCCCCACACTGGGGTGAACCGCATATATCCTGTGTCTTGATATGATTTGTGCAATGTTGCTTATGTGATTATTTTCTTAGTGTTGTTGATGTTATGTATAATGAATACATATGATGTTGTAGCTGTTGACCCAAAAATCTGCTCTAGGCTCAACATGGGGTTCAACATAGTTACTTTTCCATAAACACCCCTTGAGGATATGGTTCCAGTCAAAGACAGTGGCGGGGGTCATAGTTACTATGGCCTTTGCCCTTGAAAGAGTATCAGTTGGTTGCTTTCAGGGATTTGTGGACCTTCCCATGACATTTATTCATCATGTCAAGGATTTTCGATTCAGGGAATAAAACACTTCCAAGTGGTAGGGGTCAGGACAAGCTTTTCAACGAGCTATCATGATCTTGATTCCGAGTCAGTATGACCCATATGAGGCACGCAAAGTTAACGTCACCCGAATGGACAAAACCAATATCTGTGGTTTCATGGTCTGATTCTGTTCTGATTATGGTATCAAAGGGGAAATCAAACCCATACATGTTGTAGGTCAGTGTGAGACCTTTCCAACGGTGTATCCCGTGCTTGGTTTCGACCCCCGGTTGGTAAGAACGAGCCTTCGCAAGTTTATGACCATTTTTGGACACCAAATTGGTTGCAGTGATTCATGATTTAAAATTGGTGGGTAAAGAGTTATAAATCAGATATTAAGCTATTCCACACTGTAATAGACTAATACACCTTTCCAACGACGTCTCATTTTCCTCATTCTGACTTCAGATGGCTTGGTTAGAGCTGTCACAAGTTGGGCAATAATTTTAGGCAAAAAAGGGGTCCACCAGCTCACCTGACAAGGTTTCATAACAGCTAAGACAGTCATAGATGACCCTGGCGCAACATTATATTGTCACCTCATCAAAGTTCTCGTCGATACCTTTCCAACGATATCTCATTTTCCTCGATTGGATATAGTATGGCGATTTGGCACCTTTCGCAAGATTAGGTGTCATGTGGGCCCACCAGCAAGTCAGGGGTCTTTAAGTGGCCACTGTTCCGGGCTGGATTTGAAGGCTGAGGTGACATTATCTCAAGTTGGTGATGACATATTCTTGATGTCCTCATCAAGACCTTTCCAACGATGTGACTTGTATTCGATTCTGACTCCGTCTCTCCAGTCAATATTTTTGGGTTGAGTCAGCTGCAGCAGAGTCAAAGTCAAACTTTGACTTGCACAAAATTCAAAAAATATTAAAAAATTAATAAAATGTTTTATTAAACATTTTCAGAAAAAATGGAAATTTTGGGAATGGGCACGTAGCCTCATGCAAAATGGGGAAATTTGGTTTTTTTTGGAAAAATTAAAAGAAACAAAACCTCCCTTCTCTTCTCTCCCAAGCCATTTTGGCAATTTGTCCAGAGGGGGGAGGGCTCTGCAACGACAGTCATGGCAGCAGAGAAAGGTTTGGACAGCAAGAGCATCTCAGCAGAGGGCAGCCAGTTTCCATGCTGCCATCTCCAAGCCATTGACCAGGTAACCCATCATTCATTTTCAAAGAGAACAATGGAAAATTTTGCTGGTCTTGCATGGAGAAGTTGCAATCTTTCTTTCAAAATTGAGATTTATTTGTCTGTTTCAAGTGTGGTAATAACTGCTGGTTCAGAATTAGTTTTTGTTGGTTGCTGAGTTCATTCAGATTGTATGTGTGAAAGTTACAAAGGAGAGGGGATTCGAACCCCTCTTGGGCATTTTGCCCAAGCCTCCATGGCTCCTTTAGAATTTTAAAAATTATGAAGCTATCTATTGGAGGTTACAAGCCTGGGCATGTCACTGGAGATCTCTGGCCTTTGAACCCCAGCTCTTTCATTTTCCTTTGCAAAGAAAGCTCAAAAAAATCCCCAGAAATTCAAGTGGAGGGCAGGGGTTTTGAACCTAAAACCTCATGTCCTTTTTTGTTTCCACTCTGCCGGTGAAAAACCCACTTTCCTAATGTTTTCAAAGTTTAATTTTTGGGTGGTTGGCCGCCCGTCCACCACCTGGGCGCCACCACCACCGCGCGCAACCTTCCATTTCTCCGTTTCTCATCCCTTCCACATTGCACTTCCACCTCCTCTGCGCGCAACATCGTTCCCCCCTTCGCATGCTCCTCGGCCGCCTCCCTTTGCCCTCCTCCACACCAGTTCCGCGGCCTCCAACCCCCAAAACCACCTCCTCCATTCCCCTTCCTCCTACGCCTTCGTCCTCTCCCATTCCCCTGCGCGTGCCCCCTTCACACCAGACCCCACCACCGTTGTTCCCTATCACGTCCCGCTCTGCCATTTCCTCCCACACCTCCATCTTCGCGCGCGCCATTCCTCCTGCTCCTACGTTCCTCCTCTACCCCCACGCGTGCGCCCACCAGTCCCAGCAACTACCTCCTGCTTCCCAACTCCTCCTCCCTTCCCACGTGCGAAATCCACCACCTCCTGCTCTCTCCTCCCTCTCCCCGCGCGCGGTTTTCTTCCCCAAACCCCACTCCACCGCCGCGGCCTCTACCACCCTCTCGCCCATTCCCGACGGGATCCCTTTAGCCCCTGGCCTAGTCGTATGGCGACCACGGGCTGACGAGTGGGGGGATTCGAAATTAATTTTAATTTTTTAATTTTTGTTTAAATTTTATTTAAATTTTAAATTTAATTTAATTTTTATTTTAATTTCATATTATATTATTTTTTAAAATTTTAATTTAATTATAAATATATTTATATATTTGTAATTATAATTATTTAAAAAAAAAAAATTATAATGTTTTATTAAAACATAAATAAAATTTAAATGGTTTTTTAAACTATATGTTAAAATTTAATTCCCCCCCCCCCTAAGGGTCAATTGAATTTTTAATTGCATAACTTCCCGGTACGGAGGCGGATTTTCGCCCGTAAATAGTCGAAACGACTGGGGCGATGTATAGAATACACCGATGCCATTTAACTCAGCAAATTCAGCCCAGATTTTCAGTGACATGTCCCAGAGCGACAGGTACTCAGTTTGGCCCTACGAGCATGCACCAGAAAGAGGCCTAATTGGGGGCCTCTGAGGTCAAATTGGGCACGATGAGGGAGACCCATTTCAGCTACAGGTATACAGGCCTATAACAGCCTGTCAATTCTGGTGTCTAACCCAGAATTTCACCCCAATTCCAAATCTTTTCCCTGATCAATCCATTAGTTGGCTCCATCCGCATACCTTCCCGAGGCCATATCTCACTCATCTGGAGTCAGATTTGTGCCAAATGAAAGGCAGCGGAAAGGTAGAGGACAGAGATACAACATGGAAACATTAAAGAATATATTTGGGACAGTTTGGTCTAGAGAAAGAGCCTCTCAAAGTTCAGGTCCAAGGGGTCCTCTTACCAAAACAAGCCCAAATGAAAGCCTTGTGTTAGCTCGCGCACAGGGAAACTTATAGGCAACAAATGGGGGGCATAATCAGGTCTGAAAAGTACCAAAACAATGGGAATTTCCATACTTACAGCAACCAAAGCCCGAAGTCCCCTTGCCCTCTGAAACAGCTAAGCAATTCCCCACACCTTGGGCCTTCATTCCGGTGAATCCGGCAGCCATGGATGGCCGGATACTGTCCTAAAACACATCACCTACAGCTGAAAAACATGGTAGCAATCAAAGAGAATTTGGGATGGCACAGATCCCAATGGCAAATGATGATGTGGCATATCAAGCTTTGTCGTTTTATGAAAAATGACTTTCTGTAACATAAACTTCTGTATGATTTACTTTTGGATTGTAATTATTATGTAATTGAAGGGTCAAGTCAAATCCAATTTGATCCCCTTTTGGATAAGATTCCCTTTTTTGGATAAGTCTCCCTTTTTGGATAAGTTTACTTTTTGTAAAAAGACAAAAGTACTTTAGGGTTGGTCCACTTGTCACTTTTCCAAAAGTGACAAGTGTCTTGTGACCTAACCCTAAGCCTTCACC
>JZKD02S2076431.1:31232-50861 GCA_000966675.3 Picea glauca | reverse complement strand
TATATATATATCATAAGAATCATCACATCAAAATCACATCAAGAAAAAAATACACCATTATTTTCGTGGAAACCCAAATGGGAGAAAACCACGTAATGCTTCCTTATATATATAAAGAATTCATTCATAGGAAGGACCAACTTCCAAATTCTCAAGCTGCAACTGGAAGGAGGCTACAAACCCCTATTCTCAGGCTCCAACCTAAAGGAAGCTACAACTCCTTGAATTATCTAGCTCCAACCAGAAGGAGGATATAACACCCTAAGTTTTGTGACTCCAACTGGAAGGTGGATACAACCATCTATTTCTTAGGCTCCAACCTAAAGGAAGCTCCAACTCCCTGATTATTCGGAACCAACTAGAAGGAGGCTACAACCCCCTTTCCTTGCCCCATCCTATCTCCCTAAAGTACAAGTTTAGACCAACTATCACTACCACTATCATTGTCCTTGTCACTTTCACTATCATTATCATTTCCTTTGTAACATTAACCTATAACCTATCATTGTATCCAACCTATCACTATATCCAATATATCACATCAACCTGTCACTGATAAAATTGTCCAATATGTCACTGTCATCGATACTCAACCAGATCCTCTCTCATGGATCATATACCGAAGACACATCTCAACTAGATGTCCAACATCACCACCACATGCCTCTACCAAGAATGTACCAATATCACCAACATACCATCACAAGGTATGTGTCTTAACCATATATTGAACCATCAACCTGTAGCATACCAAGCATCAACAGTGTACCACAACATTTACCATAATAAGTGCATCAACCATGCACCAACACATGTACTAAACCATGCATCAACCATGAACCTCAAAATGTACCATATGCCTCAACCATCAACCATGTATACCAAGTACCAATCATATACCATACCATGTATCAACCATGTACATCAACACCATACCATGTGCCAACCATATACCATATCATGCAATACACCATATACCAATAAACCTAGATAAGAACCTGCAATGTATCTCATCAAGTGGACCTCAACCAACATGTACCATGCATATAATATTGTGCCTCAAGTTATAAACCAAATATCACAAACACATGCCTCAAGTATTCTCATCAATATCACCAATATTCAACCTCATAACACTATATACCAAGCCTCAAGTATGCACCATAACATGTAACCAAACCATATATCGAGATAGCCAATAATGCTTCTAATAAATGTACCATGCAATTACCAAGATGTGCTATATCACATATTATCATCACCATGCATGTACCATAACACTATAACCATAACCCTTAAGACTTACCTCTGATTTTGTAGCTGACTTGTTGTATTGTAAATTGAACTGTAACTCTCCACGGATAGTGGATTTAGAGGAGGAAGAGCCCAGAGAATAAGTAAATCTGGATATGGTGGAAAGTGGTACCAACACTGCAGAGGTTGAAAAGGAAACCAAACTCCAAAGTGAAGGTGTCTCAAGAACCTTTAGCAGCAAGAAATAAATCTTTGATAAAACATCTGAGGAAGTTTATCAATCTAAAGAAGATTTGGCAAAACAATATGCTAAGAAGGGAAACATAGCACTAGGTGAGATGAGGGATTTAGTCCCTGAAGTGGAAAAGACTTCTCATCATAAATCCTCTCTATTCATAGTAAGGGATGTTGAGAAGAGGGCCTTTAATATTTTAGTTTCATATGAAGACAAAGTATTTGAGATAAAGATAAGGTATGACAACATCAGTGGTCCGCACAAGGTCAGATTCCATAAGAATACTTGTGATATGTTGTATTTTGATTATCTAAGTTTAATCTTGATTAATTCAAAGCTGTCATCTTATGAAATGAAATTGGAAGGGCAGTTGAGGCAAGAAAATACCTCTAGCGGATCTTGGAAGACTTAGGTCAAGAGGATGTAATATGAAGGCCCCCAAGGGGTGAAATCCTCATTGGATGAGAAAGATAAATTAATTCAAAGTTTGAATAATAAGATGGATGTGATGATGGATGTGATGAAGAATAATTTTGAAAATTATTTTACAAAGATGGATGTGACAATGAGCTATCACCAAGTGCATATGGATGCCACTAACACCTGGAAAATAAATTTTAAAACCATATTTGGTCTCTATGAATGGATGGTGATTCCTTTTGTCCTCATCAATGCCCCTGCCACATTCCATAAGCTCATCAATGATATATTTCATCCTTTGTCGGGCCACATTGTGGCCATCTCTTTGGATGAAATTCTAGTCTTCGATAAGACTTGGGAGGAACACTTACATCATGTGTGCAACATACTCCAATTGTTGTGAACCAATCACCTTCAGGTCAATGAACACAAGTCCTCATTTGGCCATAATTTTGTCTCTTATTTGGGGTTTGTCATCGATCAGGAAGGTGTTTGTCCTGATGCTTCTAAAGTTTAGGCTCTAGAAAAATTTCCTACTACTCATTCCGTGGTGGCCCTTAAAATTTTCTTGGTGGCATCAATTTTTACAAGAAATTCATTCCTCACTTCTCTCATCTTTCCAAGACCCTTCATCATTTGGCCAATCAGTCCACTTTTCTTTGAAATCTAGTGGTCCAAGAGCATTTCCAATGCATTAAAGAGGCCCTTCTTTCCTTCTTCAAATAAAGGCATTCAATTTCAATATTTTTGCCTCTTCACAATTAAAAAAAAAACAAATCACTTGTGTTTATTACGAACTCTTCTTCTTTTGAATTTGTTTGACATGGTGAGCATATTACCTCTTGTTCTATACTTATATAGACATTATGTAGCTTATCCCATAGTTCTTTAGCTCATGAACATTTTCTGACTTTTTCCTTTACTAAATAAGGTAATCCTTCCATGATGAAATACATTTCTATTTTGTTCTTCTTCTTCAATTCCCTCTTGGATGTAGTCTTTGGTTTCTTTGAACCATTATATATTGTAACAACTAAAGTCCAAATATCATAACACTCTACCTGCAAAAAAAAATTCGTTCTTATGCTCCATATCTCATACACTAGACCACTCTGACCATCAAACATTGGTACTCCATTCTCATTGTATTCCATGATCTCATTCAAACGGTTAGACTACTTCATGAAGGACCTCCTATTGGAGCAATTTTGATCAGACTAGGGTCCTTCTCAGGTTACCAACAAAAGGAATTGAGTAGTATAGAGCGTTGGCATTTTCATCTCCTCCGAAGAGAAGTAGTCTCACTCGAAGCATTGCTGAGACAATTAGATAGGGAAGTGTAAGGAAAAGACTTAGGAGGATTCACAGAACCTTCAAGATTCATCCTGGTCTTGCGCAATAAATCTAACTATCAGACGGATCTGAAATCATGTGTGCAATAACTGAACGTACTTATTTTTTGAAAAATCATTTAAACATAGAGTTGTCATGTGGAACTTATAAACCATAAATAAATATTGTGATGCATAAGTAAAACACAATAAGATGCAACATATTTTTAAAATTTAGATCCTTCTTCATATTATCTTTGGAGTCTTTCTTCATTACAATCTCAAAGACACACAGTAGTGTTTTGTTATAGACACTTGGACCTGGTCTCATGTCGTATATTTCTAACTCTCAAAAGGGAGTACAAATTACTTTACAGATTCTAAACCTTACTCGACTCAACTGACTACAACCTAATAGAGAGTGGAAGATCGGACTGAACATAATCACAATTCGATTGAACAACAACAACGACCAAACGGTTTAACAACAACCCTTTTACAATCATTTTCATCCCTATATATAACCTACGTTGTGTATTTTGTCTCAACTTGCATGCCTTCTTTTTCTGTTGCAACCACTTTTACTTAGTTGTTGTTGCACTACCCCTTTTCACACTTAATTTCTATTGCTTATCCTTGTTCATCTATTCCTCTTCTTCTGAGGATTGTGCAACTCTTACTCGGCCAAAACTCGCACAAATTACTTATCCCAAAAACTAAGGGATCAAAAGGCTCCCACCACAAACCTTGACTCGCCCTCGAGTCAAGTTCTTGTTTCTTTCATAGCTTCCAGGAGAAACTTTTGTTTTCCTGTGTCCTCCTTTTCCTCTTTCTTTTTCTCTTCTGCTTGCATTTTCGCTTCTTTTGCCTCTTCAAACGAAGGGCCCAAATACAAGGATCTCTCCCTCACTCCTTGAAATCTTCCAACTTTATCCTGCCACTTCTTGGCAAGGAGTGATTCCTCTGCTATGAAATGTTGGGTTGCCTTCGTACTACACCCCTTTAGCTTGGATGCGACCAATGATTTCCACTCAGAATCTGTTGTTGCATTTGCATATACACTGTCTGAATGATAGGAGGGAACTCATGCAACTCTTTATTTTCTATGGATTGTGCCTCAAAGAGGGCATTCAGTTCATTGTTCGCCTCCTGGATCTGGTCAAACTTTTTTTGTTTCTCCAGTGGATCCATCGTGGCCGCAAATTCTTCATTCATCACCTGGATTTTGGTGCGCATATCCTCCAAGACCTGGTTGCATCTAGAGATGATGCCCATCCAATTGCTAAATTCCATGAAAACCTTTGTGCACTCATTTGTGTTCTTATGTAGTGTTTCTTAGGCATTGTTTCCTTCTAGTACTATCTTCTCCATTTTCTCCTCCAGCTTCTGAGGCTGTTGCTCTACTTCTTGTTGAGTCTATCACAATTGTGCTTCTGGATGCTCAACATGAATGGCTAGTTGTGTCCATGATACTTGGAGAAGAGCAATCTGATGCTCCGGATCTCCTACATCACTAGCTTTTGGAAGTTTGGATGCAACCTTTTGAATCTTCAGCTAGGCTTCAACAAACCTTTCTTTCAATCTTTCCATTCTTTGCTCAAACTAGACCTTGGCCTATTCTTCTTGCTGTCTTGATGCTTGCACAAGTAACGCTTCCTCCCTTGCGACCTCAATAGACCTCTCGGCCTGTTGGAGCCTCTATTGGCCATAGTGCGTCACTGGCCACTGTGCAAGGTCAACATGAGATAGTACTGCATCCTTGGGTGTTCAGATCTGCAGTGGAAGTCCATTGGCCACTGATTGGTCTGAAAGAGTCTCTACTTCCTCGTCCCTTCTGGATATTCCTGGCATCATCCTTAGCCTTAGTGTTGATGGAAAAAGTGTCATAACCTCAGTTTTGTCCAAGCAGAGTTGCAACAAATATGCACACTGCTAAGGGTTTTGGAGAATTTGTTCCATTTGTTCCTGTGCGGTTGTTGTGCTCTACACAGATGTTGATTCTGGTTCCTTATGAACCTCTGGTATCTCCGACCTGTTTCTTTTGTTTTCATCCTATGTTGCACTTTCATTTCCACCCTAAACCTTGGTCATTGAGCGGGTGTGTTGGGTACTTTGGGCTTGTGGCTCCTCCATGGTTTGGGTGTCCTTTTTCGACACAAAAGTCACAATCTCCTGGTCTTGGATGTTTGGGTTCAGACCTGTTGACTGCAGGGTCTTCTTTGGTACTTTAGGGTTTATACCAGAGACTTATGGTCTCAGATCAGGTAACTCTTGGGTTGTTTCTGGGAGTTATTTCTCTTCTTTCCCTAGGGGGTCGAGCTGCATTGGCTCTAGATCTGTGTTTTGGGGTAGACTGGTGGTTTCTGGGGTTGGAAACTAGGTTTGTGGTGATGAGGGGTGCTTAGTGATGATGGTGGATGGAAAGGTGTCAGGCTTTGGGTCGTCCTGAATATGGATGATGGGGGTTGCTCTGACCAATGAGAGAGTGTGGGGGATGACTGATGCAATGGGTTGGGGGTTCAAAGGTTTATTCGGCAAGACCCCGGTTCTAATATTATTTACCATTGGTTCTATGTTGAACGCAGCACTCAGGATCTCGTTGACGTCCACACCTGTCAACATGACTTTATATAGTAGCGGGTGGAAGACCAACAACATTATTTTCTTATGCTCCAATGGTTGTGTCTCATATTCCTCCTCAGAGTCTGACTGTGCCAGAGCTTCTTTCTTATGCGGTTCTTTGCCTGAGCTCAGTCCTACCCCTTATTCTTTTCCTTTCTTCTTCAGTAGTTCTACAGGCAGAATATAATTAATCCTCGACTTGCACAGGTTGAATTTAACTCATGTCCATGGCATTACCTCTTTGTCGAAGGCCTCCTCATCTACGTAGAACGATAACATCCTTGAATGGAAATCCTCCCTGTTAGCATACCTTGGTCATACGAACGTATGATGTTGGTTCATACTGAAGGAAATGTTCCTTTTGTGGCAGTTGAGGAGTTCCTGTGGAATGCGCAGCTTCTGCGTTATGTCTATCATGTCATTGTACCATTTATAAAATGATGCGGTGTTGAACGCTACATTCTCTAAATTCATCTTGGACTGCCAGAGCTCAAACATCTTCGCCATGCAGCCCTTATATAATAGTGTCGGCGGTCTTCCCATGGGTGGATTCCACTTGAACATTGCAAATTCCATCAGCAAATATCCGTAGGTGAAGGTGCCTCCCTTCTCCTAGGCTTCCTCGCAAGCCACTAGTAGTTCCTCGATAAGGTAACCACACCAGTTGAATATAGTGCCATTGGCGCAAAATTCTGCTACTGACAATGCATACAGTTTGCATTCGACCTTGTAATATGATCTCATAACCTTGCTAGCTATGATGTAACAACCAGTCCTGATTGTCTCTGGTAGTATGGGGTCATTTGTTTTCATGCACGCCCCCCCTGAGTGTGGAATATTTCGTACAGGCTGGGCTCTCCTTTCTTTTTGTCATTCTTACTAGGACCCTGGAATCCATTCAACACATCCTCTCCTTCAAGGGACATTCCAGTAAGTTGATGGATTTCTTCATCATAGATTGGGTACTGCCTATCCAACCAGAGACTTCGGTCATGCACCCTTCTAATCAAGAATTTGGTGCACCGTGCAACCTCACCAGTGGTACCGAATACTAGTAGGTCTCTAAGGTTCATGATGGTCGAGTTGAATAAGTTGATAAATTCTGGTCTTGGCATGAACTGCATGCCTCCCAACTCATCTGGAGACATATACCAGAAGATTTCTATGTTCATATAGGGGAACAAAACTGGATCTGTTAAGTCAAGATTGAGGAGCTTGACCTACTCCACCTTCCCCTTGAGATCACCCATGACCTCAACTTGTGGGTCCCAGGGCTCATCTAGAACTGCATCCTTAGACATTGCGCTTTGACTTCTTGTGGCTCTCAACATTGTGTATTTTGAGTTATAATGACTTCTGTAACGAGCTAAGGATGAAGGATCATGGCTATGGGTTTCACAATTGCATAGGCTTGCTCGTTCTTGAGAATTCAGAAATTTCTAAGTTCTTTGGAAACGATGTGTTCTACGGTGATTTTGCAGAGCCTTATACTCGGGCTTAGAGACAATTTTAGCAATAACTGTTGTTCATTATGACCATATGGACGCAACTTGGATCTGATTTTTCCAACGGGACGAGTTAACAGTGTAAATCCTATCGGTCGATCCTGGTATTTACTTGTGCGAGTTGGGTAGGGACGTGGTTGGTTTCAGACCTTTCTGTTTGATGGGTGGGAATCCAAGTGCGAATACCAATGGAATATTTGTGTATTGCGGATTTATGTCTTAACTGAATTCAAATAGGGTACCGTAATGGAAATAACAGATGTGACTATACTGGGTTCGTGTGGCACATGGACTCAGATCGTATTTGGATTCGTTCTCTCTCCCACCACAAAGGGGGTCCCCATCATATTAATTTCTTTTATTAATGGATTCTTTGCGCTTTTGATCCTGCACTACTGAGTCATTCATTCCGCATCAACCAACACTTAAGAATAAAATGAACTACATGTTGTGGTGCAAGACTCAACACATCAACTTTATTAACTAAATTTACAAAAATTTCAGAAAACTCAAATCTAACTATGATACATGCTCCTTCGGACTAGAGAAACTGTCCCTTTTTCTCAGTTATGAGACATATAGGGTTTCAGGCAAGCGTCATTCACCCATCCTGGCCACAACATACCATCTAGTTGTGCAATTATGACTGCTCCTAAGGGTCAGATCTCCGCAATATAAAATGGTCCCAACCAATGCATGCGCAACTTGCCAAGATGCTTCTGGTACCGACTATCGTAGAGTAGAACCTTGTCTCCCTGGGTAAATAATTTGGTTCTAATCTTCTTTTCATGCCAAGATTTTTTCCTTTCTTTCTTGATCGATTGATGGAAGTCTACTAAGAACCTGGTCTCTTCAAGTTCTTGTAGCTCCATAAGTCTCTGTGCAATTGATTCTTCCTCTGAAATATGTGTGATCTATGCGATGTAAAAACTCAAAGTGATAAACTCTGCAAGTACCACTACTTTTTTCCCATAAACCAACTAGAATGGCATGTACTTGTGGAGTTTCTTTTTGGTTTTCAAGTCAGCCCATAGTACTGCTGGAACTCGTTTATCCCAATCTTCCTGATTTGCGCAACAAACCTTTGTTAACCCTCTCTCCAGAATCTTGTTGAATTCTTCTACTGTTCCATTGACCTGTGGGTGGTAGGGGCTTCTTTTGTGATGTTGGATCAGGAAATATGTTGTAATAGTTTCTATAGTGCTACTACTAAAATGAGCTCCCTCATCACTGGTTAATATCCTAGGACATCCAAATCGATTGATAATATTCTAAAGAAAGAACCTAGCAGAAGTATCGGTTGAACAGTCTTGAATCACTGCTGCTTCATCCCAATGCATAACTTATTCAGTTGTGGTGATGATGTATCTAGCCTTTGAATTCTTAGCTATGGGTTTGATTGGTCCAATGAAGTCAACTACCCATTTCTCAAATGCATGTAGAGATCAAACTGGTTGAAGTGGTAATTCATCTCGTCATGATGGCTTACCCACTCTTTGACAAACATCACATGATCTAACGTATACCTTTGCATCCTTGAAGAGCATTTCCCACCAAATTCTAGCTTGTAGAACTTTATGCGTAGTGGCCTTCCCTCCTACATGACCTCCTGTAAATCCGTTGTGGCATTCCCAGAGTATATGTTTTCTTTCGTGATCTAGGAAACATCTTCTGAGGATACTATCTCATCCCAATTTATACAATTGGCATGCGATCAACTGGTAATACACTCCTCTAACAACCATGTGGTGTTTCTGGGTTGCAGAATATGTTTCTGGGCAGGCCCGTGTACTTAAGAAGACTACTATTTCCTCCAGGTACTCTGGTATGGCCTCAACCTAGAAAAAATATTCATCTGGGAGATGATTGTCAACTACTCTGCCATTTTCCCCTGACTCTAATCTAGACAGGTGATCAAGTCCTACATTGCATCTTCTAGGCTTAAAAATTACTTCAAAAGATAACTCTTGAAGTAATAGCAACCATCTACAAATTATCCCTTCCAACATAGGTTTGTTAACTAGATATTTCAATGCAGAATGATTAGTAAAGAACTTAAATTGAGAACCTAACAAACAATGTCTAAATTTCTGCAAAGCATAAATCATGGCTAAACCCTCCCTTTCTGTCGTTGTGTAGTTTCTCTCTACTTGCGACAACTTCTGACTCCAAAATAGATAGTATGATCCATGGCTCCATCTCAAGGTTGTGCTAAGATAGCTCCTAAGGGAATTCCTAAAGCATCTACATGGACGTGAAATTCATTTTCCCAGTTTAGGAATATCAGAATCGGTGTTGTGTTGAGCTTCTCCTTTAGGGTCTCAAATGCTTTATCACATTCCAGAGTCCATTGGAACATCTCGGACCTTTTCAATCGATTTTCCAAAGGTGCATTAATGTTGGCATATCTTTTAATGAACCCGCGATAGTACCCTGTGTGTCCTAGCATGGAGCGCAACTGCTTAGAACTCATAGGTGGTGGCATATTCACAATTACCACAACTTTGGTTGGGTCTACCAATACTCCTTCTCGACATACTATGTGGCCCAAAACATTCCCATGTGGTACATAGAAGATACACTTTCTAAGATTCGGTGATATCTGCAATTCTTTGCATCTATCAAACATCAAACGTAACAGTGCTACATGTTCCTTGAGTAGACTGTATATCATCCAATCATTCATATAAAACTCTATATACTTGTGAATAAAATCTCTGAAAGATGCTATTACAATCCTGGAGAAAAATCTAGGGGCATTCTTGAAGCCAAATGGCATCACATTGTATGCGAAAGATCCTCATTTTGTTATGAATGTGGTCTTCTTTTTGTCCTCTTTGGCGATCCTAACTTGGTGGTACCCTAAAAATCCATCTGTGAATGAGTATTCTTCCTTCCCCACAACCTATTCTAGAACCTCATCAGTAAAAGGTGTTGGGAAAGGGTCATGCACACAGGCAGAGTTGAGGCTTCTATAGTCTACACAAACCCTAATATCCTTTGTGCCTTTCTTACTTTCAATAACTATTGGGTTGATCCATTCTGCTTCTTCCACTGCAAAAATGAGTCATTCTTCCAGCATATTATTTATATCCTTCTTAACCTTCTCTTTTACTCTAGGGCTAAGATGGTATGGTCTATGTATCATAGGCCTGGATCTTGGTTTCAATTTGATTTTCATTTCTCCCATAACTCCTTTGATTCCCTTTAACTCTGAAAAAGTATTTGGGAACAAATCCTCATATTCCCACAAAAAACTATGTTTTTCTTGACCAGTTTGATCATCCCAGTAGTCTCCCACCATAGCTATCTTAGGTTGCTATCTGGTCCCTATATCGACTTTACACAATTTTACTGGGTGATTGTAGGAACTATCATTCTGGTTGGGTATGGTGTTTTGGATTTATTTGTTCCCTTTTGTCTCTTTAAAGGCTAGGTTCCTCAATTCCTCTAACCCATCTAATATTTTTAAATCTCTGCTAATCTTATAGAATTATATAGACTTCTTGGTTGAGAGAAGGTGAAGGTTAGTCTGAAGTTCTCGTCTATGCTTTGGACATGCCACTTGGTTTGACTTATGATTACTATTATCTGTAAAAAGAAATTATTTAATCTTTTGCAGGACTACTTCAAGCTCGGGTTACTTACTTGTAAATGAGAAGTCCTTGCAAAAATGAGCTGCCAGTGTCTACCAGTCGTGGCTATATCTTCTTATTTCCTCGTGTATTAATCAAGATTTCAGGATTGGACCTAGAGAGTGGGGAAATACCTTAACCTATAAGTGAGAGGGTATTTCCGCAACTTATCATTGTGTCACAAATTGTTCAATATGTACTTTAGGATTAGATTCTCCACTTAACAGTTGCACAACTTGGAGATTCGCCTGCATCTCTGATTCCCATTGCTCCTTATTCTAAAACCTATACTTGATAGCTTGCTTCACATCCTCCCAATCTCTGAGTAAGGATTTATGATTGGCCCACCATATGACAGGGGTGTCTTAGAGAGCTACATCTAGTACTGAGATTCTTTGATCCTATACTACATTTTCTTCCATTTTGAGAAAAAAATTGTCGATTCATGAGGTGTCATCATATACTGGATGTTCTCTGACTTTAGTCCCAACCCATCTGATTGTTCTGGTAGTTGCACATCTCCTTGAGAATTTTTCGTACGAACCTTGTTTCTAGCTGTCAAAAGCCAATTCTGAATATTCATCTACTGATTGTATGCTCCTCCAACGTATTAATCCATCAGTAGTAGGATTTATGTAATCATCTCTTTTCCTAGCTATTACACTACACAACTGATCCAATTTTTCTCCTTCCATATTATTGTCTGTTGGCTCTGTATATATGGGTCCTACATATGGATCCAAGGGTTGAACTACCTTGATTCCATCAGCCTCAAAGGTCATGGTGTCTTTCTTTAAGTTGAATACTGCATAGTTTTCATAGGCCCAATCAATGCCAAGTAGTGCAGGGTAAGGGTCCTTATCCCCCATTATCTCAATCACTTCAAATTTAGACACTGTATTTACTCCCGCAACATCTATTTCCACATTCTCTAGTCTTCCTATGAGGAAAATACAATATTGGTTTTCCATTATTAGTTGAATTGGGGAATATGTCAGCCTAGGTTTTCCTAAGGCTTCCCAGGTCTTCTTAGGAAAAATGTTCACTTCGGATCCTAGATCCAACGTGACATCCTTAATCTCAAATTCATCTAACTGGAATACTAGTCTGAATTCTTTTCTAGTTCGTACTTTTCTTCTTTGCACTCTCTGGGTACTCTTCTCATGAAGATTAGCCCTTATTCCTGCTTCTATGGGTTCCTCATTCCCTAAAACTAGGTATAGCACATTGCACAACTTTTCTGTTAGTTGATTGTTCCCAAGAATGTTAGAGAAAAATTGAAACCAAAGGTCGACTACATTTTGAGGTTGCTTAGGTTGTCTCGGTGTGACTACAGGGTTTCTAGGTGCAGGGGGTGAAGCAGGGACTTGCACAATCTTAGGGTAAACAATAGGCTATGGGGTTTTCACTCGCATCTTAGGGCTAAGAAAATTATGAAATACTTATATGGCATATTTAAATAACTTATTTTGTTTTAGAGGGTCATACCTATCTTCTTTTGTGTTGATTTATGGATCTGGGGTAGAGTATCAGCATCAACTCCTGTCTTTTCTCCTCCTCGAGTAACGATATTGAGGTTGGGAAATTTTCCCTTAATGACTCTCTTGATTTGAGAGCTGATGAGGTTAGTTCCTCATTGTCATACCCTATCTTCCCATTTTTCAATTAATTATGGGCAGTCTTCAGTTACATGCCCATTGGTTCTGCAGTGAGAGCACCATGGTTGCCTTGGGTGGGGACAGTCTCTAGCCACGTGACCTTGCTCATCACAGTTATAACATATGCTTTTTCATCTTCCCCCAGTTCTTCCTCCTCTGAAGTCTCCTCCAGCTCCACCTCCTTAAAATCTTGCTGGTTCTTGAGTGTTTTCATTCACCCTGAATGTTGTTCGGTCCAGTATGTTTTCAAGTGCATCCAACGCTATACATTGGTTGGTATTATGTGTGGTAGATGCATAGAAATCACAGTGTACTATATTTTGTACTATCAAATATTTCTGCATAATCTGACACTGTCTTAGACCATGCCCATGGATTTGGAAAATCTCACAATACTCAACTATTGGTGTTTCTTGGCTCCCTGGAACTGGAAAAGCATGATAAGGGGTGGTTTTATGGAATGGTAAGTTCATAGACACTTGCACAACTCCTCCCATGGGTCCTGGTGAGCATCCCACCAGATTATGAGGAGGTCCCATTCCCCTCATTCATTGACATTCGTTCACCAGATGTCCTTCTGTATAACATCTAGTGCACCAAACTTGCGGTCATCCTTGTCTAGGTATTGTCATCTCTTGAATATTTTTTGTAAGCGCTGATATTTTCCCTTGTATTTGCACCAAATTCGCATTTTTTGGGGGTCTGGTCACTCTCAGGCTCTCAATATATCTCGCCATGGCTTCAATATTCATCGATTGTTCTAAAGAGTCTGTCAACATGGCTATCCATTGTTGTATTAGCGGAATCTGGTTCAGAAGTAGCAATCCCTAAATGTACCAGTCCCTTTGATGTTCCTCATGGATTAGATGCGCTAATGTCCCTATGGCATATTTAAACTTCTGGTTGTATTCCTAGGCTGATTCACCTTCATGTTGTTGGATATCGCACAACTCAAATAGAGCCTAATGTTCTGACTGAGGTAGTTTAAACTCTGCTATGAACCTTGTCCGTATCTAGCCAAGTGTGAACACTTGACCTTGCATTCCTTCCACTCCTGGCTCAATCATATTCATGTACCACTTGAGAGAGTGACCTCTCAAAGTAGTCTAAAACTTGACCAACTTATTCACATCCAAAGTCCCTCTATATCTCCAGAGTGCTTCACACAAGAACCAGTGTTGCTCAACATCTTCATCTCCCTTACCCCAAAATTTTGGGTATCAGACAATCCAACCTCCCGCATGACCAACCATTGTTGATCTTGGTGCTCTTATCAAAATGAAACCTAACGGTCCTGCTTGTTATCTACTAGGGGATCCCAATATCCTCCATGTACTCACACTTCCTGGATGAGACTGAATAACTAATTACACTAGAACAAAATTAGCATGAGATGGTAGTATCAAACTTACCACTTGTATAGAAGAAACTTGGAGTATGGGAGATTCGGGGCTGGCGCCACTATCTTCGGGGTGGTTTTCTTTGATATGGGGGGTCTCGTTTTCTTCCACTGGAGCGGTCTCTTCAGTTGGGTTCCTGATCTCTCCTATCATCGGGGCTGAATATTCTCTTTCTTCTTCAAGATTCGTGTCGGCTTCCTTCTCTCTTATGTCTACACCTTCTCATTCCCTGCCAACCTCCTGGGGACTTCTTTATTTTTGTGCTACTCTCTCACTTAATATTTGACTAGCCAGTCTTTCCTATATTCTCATCTTCTGCAACTCTTCCATCTGTCTTTCCCCTACTTCTCCTGGTATGAATTCTTTCCACAACTTATCAGACTATCTTGTTGCTTTCTTTATCTTTCCGCTCCACCACTTCTTAACTATGGCAGCTCTCTTCAAGGCTCGCTCATCTTTTGAGTCCATTTATTGATGTTTCCCCCCCCGTTTGTCAAAGAACCCTTCCCCTCTCTCAGGCCATGACTCTACCCCAGCCTCTCCCTACCCAAAGCGAGGGTCTTTACACTGCCATCTCAGTTAGGGAAATAGTCATTATCCCCTCCTCCATCAAGAAAACTTTAAACCACAAGGGGATCTCTCTTAGAAGTATTCCCCTTGCGTCTTTCTTGAAAGTCTCCTCTACGCATGAAACATGTTGTTGGTTCTCAGCTGCAAAATCAATAATATATCCTTCTAAGGTGGTATTGACCCAAAAATCAATCGCTCGTGTGACTGGAAAATCCAATCGATCAAGTGTTGGAATCTTTTTTGTGTCCCAAGTACATATCCTCTTAACTCGTTCTTGGAACTATGGATCTTCTTGGAGCCTCTTTATCTAGTGGAAAAGTTCTTTTGAGAAATTGACCCAGAATATCTTGTATTGGTCGATCAATCTTTCTGAGTAAAATACAGCTTCACGAGTATCTTCCACTGATTCTCCCTTCATCTACACTTCTTTCCATATGAAGGTGTCGCGGTTTATTTCATACCATTGGTCAATATTACATCTATGAATCCGCGGAAGCATCCTCCCTAGAGATTCCCTTTTAACGCAAGTCCCGGCAATAGAACCATTTTGTTGGCACAAGTTTGATCAGACCAGGGTCCTTCTTAGGTTACCAACAAAGGTACCAAGTAGTCTAGAGCGTCAGAATTTTAATCTCCTCTGAAGAGAATAAATCTCACTCGAAGTGTTGTTGAGACAATTAGATAGGGAAGGGTAAGGAAAAGAATTAGGAGGATTCAAAGAACCTTCAAGATTCATCTTGGTCTTGCGCAAGACATCTAACTATCAGATGGATATGAACTCATGTGTGCAAGAACTGAACCTACTTATTTTTCGGAAAAGAATTTAAACAAAGAGCCTTCATGTGGAACCTATAAACCATAAATAAATATTGTGATGCATAAGTAAAACACTTTAAGACGCAACATATTTTGAAAATTTAGATCCTTCTTCATATTATCTTTGGAGTCTTTCTTCATTACAATCTCAGAGACACACAGTAGTGTTCTGTTACAAACTTTTGGCCCTAGTCTCATGCTGCATAGTTCTAACTCTCAAAAGAGTGCAAATTACATTACAAACTATGAACCTTACTTGACTCAAATGACGACAACCTAATAGAGAGTAGAAGATCAGACTGAACATAATCACAATTCGATCAAACAATAACAACGATCGAATGATTTAACAACAACCCTTTTACAATCATGTTCATCCCWATATATAAAMTAGGTTGTGTTTTCTGTCTCGACTTGCACGCCTTMTTGTTCTGTTGCAACCACTTTTTCTTAGTTGGCGTTGCGTTGTCCCTTTTCGCACTTGATTTCTATTGCTTCTYCTTGTTCTKCTATTCTRCTTCTTCTGAGGCTTGCACAACTTGTACACRGCCAAAACTCATGCAATTAATTACCCCAAAAATGAAGGGCCCATCACCTCCTCTAATACCAATTTTTGGAATACTAAGGGTGGGGGGTGAATYGGTATGAGCACTTTATACCACTTTTAACCACAATATATATTATTTAAACTTTATAAACAATGTTCAACAATTTATCATCAATGTATCATTTATGATTGCATTCAATATATATATAATAAGTAGCATCACATCAACATCACATCAAGAACACAATACACGAGTATTTACGTGGAAACCCAATTAGGAGAAAACAACGAAATTCTTTCTTATATATATCAAGAATTTAGTCATAGGAAGCACAAAATTCCAAATTATCTACCTACAATTGGAAGGAGTATATAACCCTCTATTCTCAGGATCCAACCCGAAAGAAGCTACAACTCCCTGAATTCTCTAGCTCCAACTCAAAGGAGGCTACAACCCCCTAGGTTCTCTATCTCCAACCGGAAGGTGGATACAACCACCTAGTTCTCAAGATCCAACCCAAAGGAAGCTCCAACTCCTTGATTCTCTAGCACAAACCAGAAGGAGGCTACAACCCCCTTTCCTTTCCCCTTCCTTCCACCCTAAAGTGTAAGTGCAAACCAATTTTCACTACCACAATCATTTCCACTGTCAAAACCACTATCATTGTCACTATCATTGTCAATGCCTACATCACATCAACCTGTAACATGTCATTGTATCCAACCTGTCACTGTATAAAATATATCACATCAACATGTCATTGATCAACCTATCCAACCTATCACTGTCACCGATACTCAACCAAATCCTCTCTCATGGATCATATGCCATGGACACCTCTCAACTATATTTTGATCATCACCAACACATGCCTCTACCAAACGTGTACCAATATCACCAAAATACCATCATAAGGTATTTGTCTCAACCATGTATCGAACCATAAACCTATACCATACCAAGTATCGACAATGTACCACAACCTGTAACATAACAAGTGCATAAACCATTAACCAACACCCTTACCAAACCATGCATGAACCATGCACCTCAACCTGTACCAAACTATGAATAAACAATGTGCCCCAACCTGTACCATATGCCTCAACCATCAACCATGTATACCAAGTACCAATCATGTATCATACCATGTATCCACCATGTACATCAACACCATACCATGTACATCAACACCATATCATGTACCAACCATATACCATATCATGTCATACACCATATACCAATAAACTAAGATATGAACCTGCAATGTATCTCACCAGGTATAACTCAACCAACATGTACCATGCATCCAATGATGTTCCTCAAGTCATAAACCAAATCTCACAAACACATGCCTAAATCATGCTCATCAATATCACAAATATGCAACCTCATAACACAATATACCAAGCCTCAAGTATGAACCATAACATGTAACCAAACAAGATATCAAGATATCCAATAATGCTTCTAAAATGTACCATAACATTACCAAGATGTACTATATCACATACTATCATCACCATGAATGTACCATAACACCATAACCATATCCTTTAAGACTTACCTTTGATCCTGTAGTTGAGTTGTTTTACTGTAAAATGACCTATAACTCTTCCAAAATCCTCAACAACCTGGTACCAACATCCATTCACAACCTTTCACAAGTCCTTTTACATATACATGAATTTATCTTCTATAGCCCATGGATATCCACGCTTTCTTCAACTACATCCCATAAACATTCATTTTGTGCTGACCTAAAACTCACAAATACCTCAGAAACTAGGGTTTGATGCAACCCTGAGACTTTATCCTTTGACCTTCATTTTCTACCTTAGAAATATACTAGCAAAAGATCAGTAGCTCACAAGATAGATAATTAATTAATAAGTGTGTTAGTGTTCTTGTGAATGACTCCTTGAGGTGTTTATATACTTTTTCATAGTAACCTCTCTCCTTACTTTAGGGATTTCTTGTTGCAACCGCTTTACACTTTGGCTAATACTTGTAACCAACTAGGGTCTTCTTGACCACTCTTCAAGGCTTCCAAATTTACAAGGCCATATCTCCCTAACCGAGAGTAACCACGTGGTGTACCACATATCACCAAAAACTGCATGATAAGGATTATCTATCTATGAGTGTCTTACTTGTAATTTCACTATCCTTCATGTCCATATTCCTCAACCAAATTTGGGTCCCATAAACACACCTCTGGGGGTACATGTAGACTATATCAAATGTACCCAACTAACTCATCATCAATCTCAATCATACAAATGTCAATCAACTATCATACAAGTGTCAATCAATTTTCCAACATATCTAGACCTCTCCAAGAGTTGACATCAATGACAACCACATTTCCAAAACAATTGTCCAACAATAACCCTTCGGTGTGGGGAATTAAATTTAATTATAAGTTTGAGCTATATATATATATATATATATATTACAATAATAACTCCTTATCCTAATCTGTAGTCCCAATATGTGTTTTTTTATATGTATTATGGGTGGTAGACAGTGGCGCTTCCTTGGTGGTGCTACACCCCCCCACACCCTCTCTTCATATTTTGAAAGTGATATGAAGGTGGATTTTTCTCCTGTTACATATTATTTTCATCACCCTTATGACTATTAATTATGTAAACCTATCCTTTGTATTGAGAAGGATCAATGGCCTGAATCCCTGAAGAAGAATGAAGATACTCTTTCCCAAAGAGATGAAATTATACTTTTCCTTTGTCAAAAAACTTATAAAAAGGGATCATCACACCTTTATTAGTGTTAAGGGTGTGGTGATATATGATAGTCACAGGTTGCACCACAATGGCCTACGATGTCGTAGCAATTTTCTCAATGTTAAGGATGCGACAATTTCTGTATGAAGGAAAAAGAGCATCTTCTCGACGTTTCTAGAAGAGAATATTTTGTGGTGAGGTGGCCTTCGATCGATTTGGATCTGAGTCGCATCCCTGATCTCTTGGGATCATCCTAACCTCCTCACACTATCCTTTTCAGCATATAAAAGGAGAGGATTTCTCATTGGGAAATTTAGCTTGGTAGCTTGGGAAAGCTTGGGATTGAGTTGGCTAGCTTTTGGAGTTGGAAAGTTCTTAAGTTTTGTAGCTTGGAGTTTTTGGAGCTTGTATGTTGGATTTGAGATTTACTTTTTCAAGATAGATTGTTGATCTCAGAATCCATGGATCAAAAGTGTGTGGGAAGCAAGGAATCATTGCAAGGAACCTGACAACATCAAGGCATCTAGTTGTATCTTTCTTCCACATTCTTTAATACAGTGATATATTTATTTCCCGTAAAATTGGTCTTATTTTATTGTATGACTCCTTGATCACATACATAGGTTTTGTTGAGTATACATTGTTTCTTTCACTTTTTTGGCTTGTGTCTTTTTATAGGTTCAACATCTCATAAGCCTTGGAATGGAGCGAGGACAAACAACATCTAAAAGGTATGTCATTTATCTCTTGTTAGTTAGTATGATTGATGATTAAAACTTAGGGGAAGTTTTATATTATTTCTTGTTTTGTTCTAGTTTAAGGGTGAAACTAGGGAGATTGTTTTGTGTCCGCACTTATCGATTTATCCAAAAAACACTCCCAAGCAAC
>JZKD02S2076431.1:13897-31222 GCA_000966675.3 Picea glauca | reverse complement strand
CAATTTACTGAGTTGGGAAGGGGGAGGTAAGGGGTTGAAACCCTCGTTGTAACCTAGGTCTGCACCCCTTCCATTTTACCTCCTTTACCCTATACATATATCAATTATAAGTTTTTTGGCTACTTGCTTAGCTTATTCTCCATAATTTAATCACTCAGCTTCATGGCCCCTGCTAGTACTTACTTATTTTGCACCATCTTTTTTCTCTTTCTTGAAGGGTGATTTCCTGTTTTGGTTTGAGTTTGAAATACTTGTCATCACATTTTCCACTAATTGAGCATGTAACAGGTCCACCAATTCTTTTGTGTGCACAGGAGACATCTATTTTGAACAAATCCTTTGTAATCCCAGTAAGCTTCCGCAAAAAAAGGAAACAAATCAAAGAAGTCCATTTCATGCTTAGAATTTAAGCCAAATAGACAGGTCAAATATTCAATGGTGGAGATCCAACAGTTGATGCAGATCAATGGCTCCTGGGCATTGAGAGTCTCAAACTCACACAGGGTTTAACAGGATTGACTCTGTGACTTCGGCGTTCGGGCATCTGAACTTTCCATTGGTTCAAATATTTCGAAGTGTTAAAGCCTTTGAATATTTGAAGTGTCGAAGCTCTGAAGTAGCAGGTCCTCGAAGTGTCGGAGTGGGCCCTCATTGCCACGTCACTTTGCAATTTATTTCATCTGGGAGGTTTTACTTCAATACAAGCACAAATCCTTGAAATGCAGAAATTCCAGATGTAACACACCCACTACGAGAACTCAGATTTTTCGGCTTTTTCCTTCTTTTCACTGAGGAACAGAATTCCCTGAATTCCTATGGGGCCTGATGCAGTTCCTACCATCCCTTATCCTTACCCATGTGATCGTGGGTCATGACCACAGGGCTTACCGGAGAGGTACTTCCAGATTTGGCAATTCGGAAAATTGCACTGCATGCGATCCCCTGCTCTCTTGTCTCTCGAAGTGCCAAAATCCGAAGGGGAACAATAGTTTGTCATAACTTAAAAAAATTGCCTTGGATTTAAAAACATGGCACTCCACCTTTCGAGGTTTACTCCATCGGGATTTCGGGATGTGCGATGATAGGAGGTCTCGCACCTGGGTTTCCCGGGAGCCGATACTCTGAAACACCAAGCTCTAACATGCTTCACTATTTCAGGGTTTCCTCCATCGGGATTTCGTGAGTCGGGGGTTTTGGGAATGGTGAACACATGGGGCCCGCACTTAGGTACACCGGGTGTCGAAATACTAAAATATGTTAACTTTTCCACACTTTCTCCTTTCGGATATTGTAAGTTAGGATTTCAGGACTTGCGAATACAAGGGAAACTTACCCTTGGGTCTTCCAGGTTCCGAAAACCCAAAATGCCAAATCAAGTCACACTATGCCAATTCGGGATTCGACGAGTGGAGTTTTGCATATCGGAACTTCGCGATACAAGAGGTCGAAGCTTCATGCTCCTAGACTACCCAAATGTCGAAAAGTCGATACACCCGCTCATCGTACACTTGACCAAATTCGGGGTTTCATGAATCGAAGTTTCGCGATGTGCACAGACAGGAGGTCTCGCACCTAGACCTTCCGGGAGCTGAAACTATGAAATACAAACTGTTAAAACTGCGCATCTGTTTTGGGATTTCACCCATCAGAATTTCACGGGTTAGGGATTCAGGACTTGTGAGTACAAGGGACTTGCCTCTAGGTATCCCGGGTACCAAAACTCTGAGATCTTATATATTCTCCATACTATTATCATTTTAGTATTTCGCAAGTTGGGGTTTCGGGACTTGCAAGTACAAGGAAATACTTCCTTGGTTGTTCTGAGTTCTGAAACACTGAAAAGTCCTAACTCATCCATATGCTGTCATTTTGGGTTTTCGTGGATCGAGGTTTCGGGTCTTGAGAGTACAAGAGAAATTGCACTTAGGTACACCGGGTGCCGAAACTTTGAAAACTCATAACTTACCCACACGCTAGAAATTCGGGATTTCATATGTCGGGATTTTGCAGGTCGTGAGGACAAGGAATCTTACCCTCTGATCTCCCGGGTGTCGAAAATCCGAGATGCTTACTAGCCGCCACGTGTACTCTACAGCTGGACAGTCCAGGTACTCCCATGGGTCTTGGAATCAACGGTCCCGATTTCTTCGCTACTTACAAAAGTTAAAAAAGGGTCGAGGCATTAACGCCTACGTTCCTTCATCCAATTTAATGGTCGTAACAGACCTCAGATCCTCCGAAAGGGTCTCATTCGTGCAATTAGCAAGAGGAAGGGTATCCTGGGTACCGAACCTCCGAAACATCACAACTCATCCATGCTAGTTCATTTCAGGGTTTCGCTAATCGGGATTTCAGGATTGGTGAGTACAAGGGACTTACCCTTAGGTGTCCCGATTGCCAAAACACCGAAATACTGAGCTCTAAGAGACCCACTCTCTTGTGTGCAAGGTTTTCAAAATTAGGCCTTAAAGTCCTTCATCGGGTTCCTGGGCAGATTTTCACCAGGTTTTATGAATAGACTGAGAGGTCTTCTTAAATCCATGAGCTATTAACATCTGTGATAGATAAAAAGCAAATTCAGGATTTTACCAAGGCGATAGTCCTTTCAGGGAACTTACCTTGGCTCTGGAATGTAAGGGAACAATCCCGAAAGGGTGTCCCTATGAGGAAATCTATCCAAGGCAGCATGAGAAACAAATAAGGGAAACAACCTCTCGAGAACAGACTTAAAAACTGGATTCGTTCAAATATGTATATCTATATATATATAAGTCGAATGTGGTCATTCCAACATAAGCATGCAACCACCATTCCGATCAAAACACCGTGTAGACATTTCTACACGAAAACCATTTATAAGTGTTCAAACCATGAGCATACATTCCAAGATATTTAAATTCAAGATACAAGATATAACACTTATCAGAGAAACACCAGGTTTGATGCAACTGTTGAGAGGGGTGCTCATTTCCACCCAACCGTAGGCTCAGCGACTCCGAATGGATTTACCACTAGCCACCCCCGAGCCAGACCACGATGCTTGAGACTCTCTGTCTCTATTCTTTAGCGATCGAGAACGAAGGTTACTCTCCTTCTTCTTTTCTATTGCTCACTCTGTATTTTGTTCCAGAGTTCTTTCGATCTCCTTCCTGCGATATCTCCCTCGCGTCCCCCCTATTCCACACCTTTTACCTGCCTTTTCTTTTTCAGCGAGGTTGCGTGTGGCACAAATTTCCCCGCGGTGGTCAGGTCTGAGGCCTCCACGGATGGGCGGTTGAACCCCATCCCTTATTAACTCATGAGGAGCCTCTTCACCTACCAACCTGGCGAGTAATTCACTTTAGGGCCAATGAGCCGCTCTTGGTTCTCCGAGCCAGTGAAGACCAAATACGGTATTGGTTTCAGTGGAAGTTAGCGCCACCATTCCAGGTGCCTTCTACAACCTTTCTTTAGCCATCGTGGTCTCTTTTTCAGCACATCCCCCCCTTCCTAGTAGTCCTGCAACATATATATATATATATATATATATATATATATATATATTCATAATGTTAATTTACATTCGTCGACCTTGTATACTAAGTTCCATTTAGAATCACACATTCACATCTTTGAGTTTGCCACAGTTCTTGGCCAGCATAATTATTTTTACAAACTGGGGGAAACATGGTGTTACACTAGAGACATGTTGTAGTCATTTGGCACTGACATGTGGAATTCATATAACACTGACACATGGAAGCCGTCATTTGAGAAATGTGGCACCTATTTTTGGAACATTTGGGGCTGACATATGCATTATTTCAAGTGACACATGTCACCCTCCTTTCTATGACACATCAGTAGTTGACATCAGTCTTCCACCTCAGATTCAGGACAACTTCCTTCGAGAGGTTTTCAAACGCAGCACTACAAGTCTCCCGAAGTTCCAAACTCTTGAAATCCTTTAATGATTAAAGTATTAATATTGGGTTAATTAGCATAATATAAGCATCGACTAGTGACTTTGCAAGATTATCACTCCAAGATATTTAGATGCAACACAAATCACAAACCTCCGAATGTCAAAATTTCAGAGTGATTCACTTGCATTTATTGCACATTTGAAAAAGATAAAAAGGGGCGCCAAACCAGGAATGGGAAAACTAAACGTTCAGACTCCAAAAAAATGCAACACAACTTTCTTCTATCCTCAAAGAGATAAGTGGGGGAAAGACACGACTATACTTTCAATTGTCTTTAGTGGACTCCAACAACGCGTGTGCATGCCATGATTGATACAAAACTCTGTTTTGTCACTCCGACTCAGTTTTTGTCAAAAGCTCAGTGAGATTCAGCTTATGCATCAGTCTGGTCTACCATCAACAACAGTTTTCAGTTATTTTAAGTTGAGACATTTCAAGTTAATGCATAATAGATGGTCATTTTAGTTTCTATGAATCATGTCCCTTTTAATTAAGTTGAGTTTGAGTTATGCATCATTGCACTCCAGCAGTGTCAAAGTTAAGTTAACAAGTTGTTTACAACTGGAAACACAAAGTGAAGCCTCAGTCCCAGATGGACGAGACCCTTTGCAAATGTGATAAATAGGCATTTTTTGTATGTTTTAGGGGTTATGTTTTTGGAGAAGAATAGAAGCAGTAGAAGTGGTTGGACCTGCACAGTTGACTTTAAATTTCTCTACCTAGTGAATATATGTTGATGAAAGTTCTGTTCTCTTATTCAAATCTTTATGTGTTGAATCTTGTCTTGAATGTAATTTTTTTGGTGTGTGCAATGTACATTTCATTATTCTTTTAGCCATTGTTTTAGTACATCATTTTGCTAATTTTGCAACCTATTATACAACTATTGTTTAGCGAAAGATATACTATTCAGAAACTTGTTGAATGATTTGCATTTATCTATTTGTCTAAGTCTTAAGATATTATTTTAAGTATTTATTCTCACATAGCATGTGATTCCTTGCATTACTTGTTATTGTTTCTTGTGTTTGTCTTTTTATATCCACAACTATTCATTAATATCAATACCATTGGAAAAAGAGAACCTACTCTTATACTGTGTGGCATGTCCAACCAGATTACCATCTTCAAAAACCTATCCTTAATCTGACCAACAAAACCAACTTATCAAAAAACCAATCATTATAAACTTAAGGTGGCCTAGCTCTGCCTTTAGCAATCAGGTGCATACTTTAGGACCAAAATCTTATGGCGCCACTACTGAGTAACGGAGTAAAGAAATATCATTTCCTGGGAAAATTACATTGAATAGCTCTGAAATTTGATGGTGAACAAATATCAGACACAAAAATACTGCCATCTTTCACCTGGCGACTCCACCAAGTAGAATTTACGAAATAAATACTGGCGCCCAAACAAAGACTCAAAAGATCCAAATATGAACACATAAAATCCACCAAGGCTCATCCTAACCCTAAGAGGGACAGAGTAGTCTCTGAGCCAGAAAGGAAACTAAGTAAATCCATTGTAGCTCATAGATATACCTCCCCCCTCAAGGGTAACGCTGTGCCCAAAGAATCTACTTCTCCTCATCATCACAAGCACTTAGAATTTTCTATCCCTGAGAATCACAATTCCAAATAACCTCAGACATATTCAACTCATGAGTCTACTTCATCATCCAGTCCAACATCCACCCTTGTAGCTCCCATAAATCTTCAGATTACTATTGCACAAGCAATGGTTGTTAACAGGATGGATGCCATAATTGCTTCCAAATATGCACCCCTAGTTTTTCATGTAGTCTTACATGCACTCCCAGCCACATATTACATGAAATATTTACCAAGATATGATGGGGAAGGTGATTTCATAGCTGAGGAACATCTAGTAGCCTTCTACAACTTTGCAGACAACTTTAACATTGATCATGCGGATGTGTGGATGAGGTTGTTTGTGCAGAGTCTGGATGGGGAAGTAAGGAAATGGTTATGAGTTCTTCCTCCAGCCTCCATCACAGATATTGAGGCATTAAATGAATCTTTCATAAATAAATGGGGAGATAGGAGAGAGCATCTCTACTACATCATTGAGTTTGGGGCTCTAAAAAGGAAGAATGGTGAATCTAATTCAGACTTCACCGAGAGATTCAATAAGATTTATGGTAGAATCCTAGATGATATCAAACCAACTGAAGCCTCTTCCAAGATCACTTATGCCAATTCATTTGATGCAAAGTTCTCCCTTATGCTAAGGGAGAGAAGATCCACCACCTTGTTGTCCATGCAAGAAGCAGCCATTGAGGTTGAATCCAATATCTTGGCATCATACAGGTTAAAGACTAGATATTATAAAGACACGAAGCAATAGAGAGAAGAGTCCCCTACATCCTCTAACCCAGCCACGTATGATCCCAAACTTGATGAAATGACCAAAAATTTGAAGGATATGACATCTGAAATAGATAAGCTAAAATGGGAATCTAAACAACCAAACATAGCTTTTCAATGGTATGGAAATAGAAATCCAAACCAGTTTAGGAGGTCTAATGATGTCCCTCAAATAATGTAGAGAGAAAGGATGAATGATGATGATCAAAGGGTAGCGCCTCCTTTCCAAGTGTTAGCACTCTATTAAAAATTTATGGCTGATAGAAAAATGATAGAGGTAATTGTTTCAACCTACTTTGGAACTAGGCACTAGCCTACTCAACTCAGAGAGGCCTCTCTCATGTCACTTGATATATCTTTGACAATCAATGGATATATTCAGATTGTTTTGGGGTTTTTTGTTTTATAAAGTTGTTGGCTAGGAAGGGGAGGGACACTCAAGGCTATGGAGTCAAAATTCTGAAAGTGAATGAAAACAATGACTGGCCGGTAGAACTCTCCAGAGGATAAAGGCTAAATGAGGCAATGAATCTGAGTTACAAAATGTATTTAAGCAATATGTAAGAGGAAAGAGAAAACAAAGTATTGCATTAGAGCATTACGGAAATGAATTCTGAATTAGCTAGGAATAAAATTACACAGTTTAAATTTCTTAAGACAAGAGAATCACAAGATGAATTATGGGCTTTTAACTCTCCAATTTAAACAGAAGAAAATGTAAATGGAATTAAAGAACACATGAAATACATACAATGAAAGGAGACAAAGCTCATATCACCACCATTAGAATCTTTTCATAGAGACTTCAAAATATTCTGCATATGTATTCAAATCAGCTCCAGAAAATGACAATGGGGTTCTGAACAACAAAAAGGTGCCCTTGCACTTCTACCAGCACTAATTCGTTCATAATTTATAGTACCTATACAATTCAATTACAATAGCTGAAACTGAAGCGTTTCAGTTTCCAAAACTGACTACAATAATTATAAACCAATGGTTTTGGTAGACAGACCGATTTACAATGATTAAACAAAAACGTTTCATAAACTAGAGACAGAGTTCTCTAACTTCTCGGCTTCCTCTTCTCCATCTGTCTTGCTCTGATGTCCTATTGAACTCGCCAATCTGGTGACATTTGGAAGCTATTTGTTGGTCCCTGGAAATCTTCACTTTGTTTTTCCTAGCCGCACGATATCCTTACACTGTGAATCAGAAGGAATCTCATAATCCATCATTTATTTTATTAGAATCTCCAGATCGATGAAAGTGGCATAAGACATAGTTGGAAACCCAATCTTTACTATCTTAAATTGATTTAAGATCTCAAAATATGTGGTTAAATATTCCATCAGACTTGGTCCCTTCAAGATTTCTCAGGACCACAAACTTGGAATGATCCATTTTGCATTGTGTGAGGCAGGAGTTGTACTATTCTTGGTCATATAATTTCCCTTTGCCATCCCAAAAGGGTGGGAGGCCTTTGATAAACAATTGTTCAAATGTATCCTTAAATTCTTGTATACTCTGCTCCATCTACATGGATTTGGTTTGAAACGAATTGAGAAAATTGTGCTTAGCGATGATCCTCCTAGCCCAAATGCTTAGTGAAGTTCTATCTTTGACCCCAATGGTCTAGAGCTTAGCAGTGGGCACATAATTCAGAAATTTAATAGCGTTCTAGGCCCATTCTGAGGGATTTTTCGCCAGTGTCTCATTAACAATAGTACATCTGCTTCGGGCAGTGATAGACATGCTTTCTTTGTCATTTATAAAATTCAAATAAACACTGAACTTAGCATCTTCAGCAGTAATAACATCCCAGATTACATGTTTATCTCCTTGCAACAATACTTTTCCTTTCAACCTCATCTTCATCGTGTTCACCCTTTCTTTCAAATCTTGATTTTCCTTTTGTAATTGGGCCATCTTTTCATCCTTCATTTTCATCTCTTGCTGCAGCTTTTCTATGACCTCATTAAGTCTCTTGATCTCCCCTGTCTTTAAGATTACTTGGGACATAGCATGAACCAATCCATCAGTGGTTGATCTAGTTTCTGCAGTAGAAGGTACAATAGAAGCCATGTCTGATGCTATTACCTGTCCTTGTGACCAATTCTCTTTTTCCTTTTCTAGCTACAATACCTTGGCTTTGTAATTTAGTGATTCTTGTCTAAATGTCTCTTTTTCTTATTCTAAAACAACCAACTCTGGTATTTTTGGATGTTCTATGGCAGACATCTTTAGCTTCTTTTTCATGGTTTGAATCAATTTGTCTTTTTCATGTAAGGAAGCTTTTACTCCTTGAGGGCCTTCAGATTCCAATCTTTTGACCTGGGTCTGCCAGGCTCTGCTGGATGTTTTTTCCTACTTCAATTGTCCATCCAATTTAAGTGCATGGGTCGTCAATATTGAAACCTTCAAACTCAAACTCAAGYATTCTGAATATAGCATGTCACTGGAATTTCTATGGAATTTCACCTTGTTCGAGGCACTGATATTCTCATAATGCAACTTGATTTCAAACACTTTATCCTCATCTTCCACTACTATGTTAAGTGTCTTCCTTTCTACATCCCTAACTGAGAATAGGGAGGACTTATGGTGGGATATCCTCTCTACTTCAAGTGACAAATCTCTTATTTCACTCATGGCCAAATTTCCTTTCACAACATATTGATTTGACAAATCTTCTTTGGATTGGTAGACTGCTCCAGGTGCCTTATTAAAGACATGATTTTTGTTGCTGAAAGATCTTGAGCTACTTTCACCCTATGGCGTCCTCTCTATATGAGCTTCTTCATTTTTGGTTATGCTCTCCACCATATCCATGCTCATTTTATCCATAGGTTCTTCCTCCTCCAGGTTTACTATCTGTGGGGATTGTTTGATCTTCATCTTGTTGAGAAACTTTTGTTGAACACTGGTGCCCAAGGCCTCTGAACTTCTCCTTTTGTTACAAACACTCATCTTGGGAGATTTAATAATCAACCTCAGAGAATTTTTCTGCATTTGGATCTATTTTGGGGCTGACTCTATTTGTTTTGTCTGATCAGGCTACAAAATGACTTCCGTATCTGCACAAGTTTCCAGATTTGCCAGTTTATCAAATCCTTCAACATGCTGATGCTCATAGGGGCCTTTTTTACTCATCAATCTTCTTTTAGATATGACTTGCTGCAGATCATATCTCCTTCCTTGTAACTTAGAAAATTTGAATTCATTTAGCTTGGACTAGATCTGAGGCAAACAACATCTAGTCTTTACCACAAAGGGACCTTTTCTTCCTGGGAGTATTGTTCTGCACACCAGCTTATGAATTCTGGAAAAGGGAATGTGACTTCAACGACGTAAGGAGTTATGGAGGCTTGGGCTGCTTCGAGGACGGGTATTCGTTTCCTGACATTGTCTAACAAATTAGATCTGGATACGAAAATGGGTGAGATGGTTATTTTTGTGTCAAATATATCAGAGTCCCTGTCAATTAGGGCTTCTTCTTTAGAGGAAGGATCTTGCTCTATTATGGATAAAATGACAGGATTCATGGCCATGATGAAAAATACATGTAAATGAGTGGAGAATGCGCGAGTTTGGTTCACTGTTGAGATTCAGTTCGAAAAGAGTATTTGTGCCAATTTTCAAACTTTCAAATGATTTGAAATACCATAAAATAATGACCGGGGCCCTCCTTTTATATGCTCTTTTCGATATCGGGGATGAGGCAAAACGGTTTTGGGTAGACCACTTTTCTCCCCAATGTGCCTCTGGTGGCGCCACATGTATGTGAGCTGAAACCACGGTATTTCCCCCAGACCGATCTCGATCGATTAGCCTTCATGCTATTTCCTTGCCCGATACGTCTCATGATCATCGATTTGGGTTCTTTAAGATATGTGGCCCACTAGGCCCCATCAACTTCTGCGCCTCCACTATATTTGGCCCTTCTCCACTAGGTGCAAAATTGTCCTCCAAATGTATCACATCTCCACACTAATCTAGCTCCTTGTTGAATTCGAGACTTGGATTCTATCTAATAATTGTTATTGTGATAACACCAAGGAAATTAGATTGAGGAGATAGATGTAGACAACAATGTTGTAGATGACACTATTGTTTTACTTTTCAATGAAACATATTTTTATACCACTCTCTTAACACAACAAGAATATGAGGCATCCGAACTGTCAAATTAGTTTGATAATCAAATAGGGGAAGAGGGAGTTATTCAAGGCCAACCCCTAAAAAAATATGATTTGAGGCCTAGACCCAAGGCTCCCAAAACCACTACCTTTGATCAAAACAAACAGGTTGAAGTTCCTACCAAGCCAAATCCAAGTAAATGTGTGTCATATAAAGCTCAACAACTTCCCCTATCTAAACGTGCAGTCCTGAATTTGATAGGCCACCAACCTCTTTCATCCTAGAGCATGAGTTGAGCAAGATAAAGATCCTTGTGCGTTTGACCAAATTTATGAAGAATGAACCTTTTAAAAAATCCAACATGAAATTTTTGTAGCCAACTACTTCTATTGTATCTTCTGATGTAATTAGACTGCAGGATGAGAACCCGACCATTACTTTGGGTCTGCACATTAAGGATGGCTCTGATGCTTCTCCACCATTCTATATATCTTTAAATTCCCATGATAAGATCTTGCATAACTGTCTTATGGACTCAAGAGCCTCTCACAATGTTATGCCCAACATTTTTATGGAAGAACTAGGTTTGGAGATCACCAAACCCTACCAAGACCTATACTCCTTTGATTCTAAGAAAGTAAAATGTTTGGGACTAATAAAAGATATGGTGGTTTCTTTGGCACAATTACCAATGAAGAGTGTAGTGATGGACATTGTTGTGGCTGAAATTCCCCTAAAGTTTGGTATGCTCTTATCCAAAACTTGGACTAATAAGGTTGGAGAATCATTACAAATGGACCTCACTTACACCACCATCCCTGTGTTCAGAGGGGAACATAAGAGGCTACACAAAGAGGTAATATTAGCCTATATCATCAGTGACAATCAGAACCCAAGCAATCACCCAATTTATGTTGTTGATGGTGAGATCAACTCATCTGTTTTTCATTTAAATGATGATGAACACGAAATATCTGTTAGCCAACACAAAGATCATCCATCTACATATCAACTAAACAAAGTATGGAAGATGTATTTCGATGGCTCTTCATCAAAGGAAGGATCTAGGGTAGGTATACTCCTCATTTCCCCTTCACAAGAGGTAATAACACTCTCTTATAAGCTAGAGTTTTAAACTACTAATAATATAGGTGAATATGAAGCTTTGGTGCTAGGATTAAGGGCTTCCAAAGACATGGCCATTGAGTATTTAACAGTTTTTGGTGATTCTGAGCTAATCATCAATCAAGTTAATAACATCTATCAAGATGAACAACAAAGTCTCAAGAAATACAAAAATGAGGTATGGGGCCTGATCGACAAATTATTTCTAGCATTTAACATATCCTTCATTCCCATAGGGGAGAATCAAAAGGAATATTCTATGGCCTTAACTACCAAAACTTTTAGACCTCCCATTGGTCCAAATATTAAATATCAGGTGGAAATCATACATAGAAAAACCATACCATACAACATAAATCACTGGAAAGTCTTTAGTGATGATCTAGAGCTACAGATATTTATTCACGCCATTGATGAATTCTCCAATATCTCAATTGACCAAGAAATCCAAGAAGGTGAAAATAATGAATTAGAAAATCAACAAACATCTCATCTGCCAAAGACAGTAGGTGGACACAATATTGTGGAGCTAAAAACCAATCACATTCCAAGAGGACTAGTGCCACTGGAAAGGTTGTTTGACAGTAATGATGTTTCCAGAGAAGTTTCCATGAAGAATCAAGAAGAATAGATAACATATAACAATATTGGGACCACTGAGAATCCCAATATCATCAAGTTGTCCAAAGTGTTAGCTAAAAAACAAAAGGATACCTATATCAGTCTCATCAAAAAGTTTGTTGATTCTTTTTCATGGTCGTATGAGGATTTAAAGACATTTGACATTGACATCATCCAGTACAAGATCCCTTTGAAGGTTGGCTCCAACCTATTCAAACATAATATTCGACAATTTAATCCCATGCTAATGTCCATAATCGAGAAAGAGATGAAATGAATGTTGGATGCAAGGATTATTGTACCAATGAGGTACTCAAACTGGGTGGCCAATTGGGTACCTGTGAGGAAGCAAAATGGGGAGATACACTTGTGTGTTTATTTTCGCAATCTCAACAAGTGTTCTCTAAAGGAAAATTACCCCCTCCCCAAGATGGATCACATTTTACAGAGGGTGGTAGGTTCCCACAGGATGTCCTTGTTAAATGGATACTATGGTTTTAACCAGATAACAGTGTGTGAAGAGGACAAATAAAAAACAACATTCACCACCCCATGGGGAACATTCATGTATGAAAATATGCCTTTTGGGCTGATGAACGAAGGGGGCACCTTTCAGAAGGCTATGGACATAACTTTCGTGGGGGAAAAGACAAATTTATGGTTATATATTTGGATGACTTCACTGTTTTCTCCAAGTTCGATGATGAACATTTGTAGGATCTAGAGCAGGTTTTCCAAAAATGCAGGAGATACACAATATATTTGAATCCTAGGAAGTCCCACTTTTCCATGCCATAAGGGAATCTCCTGGGCCACATAATATCAACAGGAAGTATAAAAATTGATCTGAAGCGATTTTGTGCTATCCAAGAGATTGAAATCCCCAGAAATAAAAAGGCTATCTAGTCTTTCATTAGCATGATAAACTTCCTAAGGCGCTTTGTGCAAAATTTTGTCGAAATCCTGAAGCCTATCACTAACATGTTGAAGAAAGATGTTGTGATAAAATGGTCACTAGAGGAAAATTCAACATTCCAAACGATCAAGTGGGCTTTGATTGAAGCTCCTATATTAGCCAACCCTGACTATGCCAAATATTTCTTCATATTCTCTTTCTCTTATGAGGAGACTATTGTTGTTGTACTACTGTAGAAAAATGGAGAAGGGAATGAACAAACCATAGCCTTTTTTAGCAAAGGTATCCGAGATGTTGAGCTGAAGTATGATATATTAGAAAAGCGGGCCTATGTGTTGGTCAAAGAACTCAAGGCCTTCAGGGTATATTTGTTACAGCCTATCATAACAACCTTTGTTCCTAGCAGCAGTGTCAAAGAGATTCTGGTCCAGTCAGACAGTGAGGGGAAAATAGGGAAGTGGATTGTCAAACTATTGGAGTATGACCTGCACATAAAACCAACCAAGTTGATCAAGGGACAAGGACTTTACAAGTTGTTATCATAATCAAACTTTAAGGTGCTATAATTACATCAAATCTTCACCCAATCAGATGCACCCATCATACAACCTGGACAAGACGACATGCATGTATTTGAAAATTAATCCTCTTCACCTTGGTATAGAAACATCATTTATTTTCTGCATCATCTTGAATGTCCACCATATGTGAAGAAGACAAAGGCCAAGTCTCTCAAATTGAAGGCTATCAAATTCTCCATTTCAAACCAGAACTTGTATTGGAGGGATCATGTTGGCATACTATTAAAATGCCTTGATGAAAATGAAGCCAAACAAGTCACAACATAAATGCATAGAGGAGTATGCAGAGGACACCAGCATTGGAAGGTCACAACTCTCAATATCCTAAGGGAAGGGTACTATTGGCCTACCCTTTTCTCTTATGTATTTACTATCGTTAGGGCCTGCAATGAATGTCAGAAATTTGCAAGAAGAGAGAAGTTACTATCACTACCCCTGAAACCTATCACTGCCAGTGGTACATTTCAACACTGGGGGTTAGACTTCATAGGTGAGATAAATCCACCCTCCAGTGGGCAGCACAAGTGGATTCTCACTTCCACTAATTATTTCACCAAGTGGATCGAGGTTGTTCCCAGCAAGAATGCCACTGACAAGGTGATCATGAATTTCCTGGAAACCAATATTTTTTCCAAATCTGACTGCCCCAACAAGCTTATAATAGATAATTCCCAAGCATTCAAGTCCAAATCCATGATTGACTTATGTGGCAGTCACAAAATTTCCTTGATGCATTCCACACCCTATTACCCTCAGGGGAATGGTTTGGAAGAGTCGTCAAACAAAACTCTCATAAGGATTATCAAGAAGTTGTTGATCGAAAACAAGAAATACTGGGACTCTAAACTCAAATATGCTTTGTGGGCCGACAAAATCAGCACCAAGAGGTCTTTGGGGACCTCGTTATTTCAACTTTTTTATGGCGTAGATGATGTATTTCCCATCTAGCTTGGTATACCAGTCCTAAAATTATTACAGTAAGATATGGAGGAGCCAAATGACATCCAAAAGAGAATCTTCCAGATTATAGAGGTTCAACAAAAGAGAGAAGTATTGGATCAAAAGACCGAAGCATACCAGAGCAAGATCAAATCCTTTGACAAGAAAACCAAGAAAGATATCTTTCAAGAAGGTGATGTGGTTTTGAGGTGGGATGCTAGAAGGGATGACAAGTCCAAGCACGATAATTTTGATAACCTATGGTTTGAACCTTTTAAGGTGGTTGAGGTTCTAGAAAATAACACATTTATCTTGCACAATCTAGATGATGTAGAGATCTTCGGAGGCCCAGTAAATGGGCGCTTCCTGAAACACTATTTTGTTTAAGGATGAGGGAAGGTCCCTCTTGTACCATATATTATTTCCTTTTATTTTTGCATTTGATTAGCTATTTGTGTGTGAATAAAGAGTCCATAGCACAACAAAGGCATTGGGGTGTAGCTGCAGTTTTAAGTTTAAGATTGAATAAAGACTCCATATCCCAACGAAAGCATTGTGTGCATAGTTTTTGTTTCGAACTTCATAGATGCATGGTTGAGAAACAATGGCAGAGATACATTCTCGAAAAATAGGAACAAAAATAAGTTACAGCAAGTGGGAGAGAGGTTCTGAAAGGTAAGGCCCCTGGTCTACTATTCTTAGCACCTCACAGGGGATTTTTATCCTTGGTTGGATCCAATGTTGTAACATAGGTATGCACCCCTACCATTTTCCCTCCTTTATCCTATACATCCATCAATTCTAAGTTTTGTGGCTGCTTGCTTAGCTTATTCTCCATCATTTAATCGCTCAGCTTCATGGCCCCTACTCGTCTTTACTTATTATGCACCATCTTTTTTCACTTTATTGAAGGGTGATTTCATGTTCTTGTTTGAGTTTGAAATACTTGTCATCATATTTTCCACTAATTGAGCATGCAGCAGGTCCACAAAGTCTTTTGTGTGCGTAGGAGACATTTGGTTCCAACAAGTCCTCTATAATTTTAGAAATCTTCCGCAGAAAAAGGCAGCAAATCAAAGAAGTCCATTTTGGGATTAGAATTTAAGACAAACAAACAGGACAAATATTCAATGGTGGAGATCCAACAATCGATGCAGATCAACAACTCTCACGCATTCATATCCTCAAACTCACGCAGGTTTTAATAGGATTGACTTTGCGACTTCGACATTCGAGCATCTGAACTTTACATTGGTTCAAATCTTCCGAAGTGTCCATATGCCGAAGTGTCGAAGCCTCTGAATCTTCGAAGTGTCGGAGATCCAAAGTAGTAGGTCCCTGAAGTGCCGGAGTGGGCCCTCACTACCACATCACTTCGTAAGTTAGTTCATTCGGGAGGTTTGACTTCAAGACAAGCACGGAGCCCCAAAATGCAGAAATGTTGGAGACATGTGGTAGCCATCTGGTGTTGACACATGGCATTCAACTAGCACTGGCACATGGCAACCATTAGTCGAGACATGTGGCACCTATTTTTGGCACATTTCGGGATGACATATGCATTTTCAAGTGACACGCATCATTCTCCTTTCTATGACACGTCAACAATTGACATCAGGCTGCCATGTCAGATTCAAGATATCATCCTCCGAGAGGTTTTCAAATGAATCACTACATGTCTCTTGAAGTTCTGAACTCCCAAAATCCTTTAATGATTAAAGCATTAATCTAGGGTTAATTAGCCTAATATAAGCACTAATTAGTGACTTCGCGATATTAACACTTTGGGATATTTAGATGCAACGCAAATCACAAACCTCCAAACGTCGAAATGTCGAAGTGATTCACCCACATTTATTACACATTTGAAAAAGATAAAAAAGGGGCGCCAAACAAGGAACGGGGAAACTACACGTCTAGACTCCAGAAAAGCACAACACGACTTTATATTGTCCTCAAAGAGATAAGTGGGGCAAAGACATGACCACACTTTTAGTTGTCTCCAGTGGCCTCCAACAACGCGCATGCATGCCACAATCGATACAGAACTCAGTTCTGTCACTCCGACTCAGTTTCTGTCAAAGGGTTAGTGCGATTCAACTTATGTATCAGTATGGTCTACTATCAACAACAGTTTTCATTTATTTTAAGTTGAGACATTTCAAGTTAATTCATAATAAGTGGCCATTTTTGTTTGATATGAATCATGTCCCTTTTAATTAAGTTGAGTTTGAATTATGCAACACTGCACTCCGACAGTGTCGTAGTTAAGTTAATAAGTTGTTTACAACTAGGAACACGGAGTGAATCCTTAGTCCCAGATGGACGAGACCCTTTGCAACTCTAATAAATAGGCAGTTTTTGTATGTTTTAGGGGTTTAGTGTTTGGAGAAGAATAGAAGAAGAAGAAGGGGTTGGACCTGCACAATTGACTGTAAATTTCTCTACCTAGTGAATATATGTTGATGACAGTTGTGTTCTCTTACTCAAATCTTTATGTGTTTAATCTTGTCTTGGATGAAAATATTGTGATGTGTGAAATCTACATTTCCTTATTATTTCAGCCATTGTTTTAGTACATCTTTTTTCTGATTCTACAACTTGTCATACAACTATTGTTTAGAGAAATATCTACTATTTGGCAACCT
>JZKD02S2076431.1:0-13745 GCA_000966675.3 Picea glauca | reverse complement strand
AGTTTAAAGAATTGTGACAGCACTAATTGGGTCATACAATGTTGAAATCCTAACATTGGGGGGTTGATGACCTATGGTTCATCCATAGTTGAACAACAAAACCCCAAGGCATCGACATATTAATATTCAATCTAGGACTAATAAAGGTCTCACCCGAGACACCATGAGAATCACAGATACCATCTAGTCTTGTGTCATATATGAAGAGATAAAGCATAATAGGAAGCCACTCAGGATGACATTCGCACATTCCATCATATTTTATTTTCATATTAACAACATATATTGGTAACACATTCATTCAATTAAATCATAATCAACACAACCATTGATAGGAAGACCAACAACCTTAAATTATTTCCATTCAATTAGTAGCATTCATACATCAAGAGGCTCATAATGAAATAGGAATAACACCTTTCACTCTAATACATTGTACTATTGATGCATTACAATGATCTGTTCCCTCTCTATCATGTTATGCACATAATGCTAGACTGAATCCATTATAGACTCTCTACAAAAATGTTCTAGTGACATACCAAATTGTTCCATAGAACCACAACATGACTCATGCAAAAACAAACAAGAATGACTTCTCCTCTATTGTAGATATCAAACTAATTGGACCCCCCTCTATCACTTTGATGCTCCTTTTTCTTCTCTTCTCTTCTCTAGAATTATGTCCCTTAACTATCCCATGATCTCTTGTGTCGTCTGAGTTAAGAATTCAAGAATATTCCTGAATATATTATTCTTGATTTGGCGTGCATGTGGTATCTTTTGATTCTTAGTGTGCATTGTATAACTTTTACTGGAACTCAGACCTTATTCCACCCATTGTGAAACTATTGATGTGCATGTAAAACTGAAGTTTGTGCATGGTTTTTCTTGTGTGCATGTGTAAACTTACCCAAAATATTTGGGTGCCAACAATCCCCCAACACTATTACTAATCTTGTACTCAAGCCAATGGCCTTGATGAAGGTGTGATAGATGCCACGAAAGGAATTGTCTTCATGAGTTCCTGAAGGAACTCCTAAAACTCAATGTCAGTTTCATCTACAGTGGCATGCAATTGTTGAGTGAGTTAAACCACCTTATCTATATCAGCCACTATGACCTAGGGAGCTTCAAGATTATATGGTCCAATTTCTCAATCATGGGGGATGTCGCGAGCTATGTTGTTGCAAGTTGAGTGTAGAAAATTTGGGCCTTATCGGTTGCCTCATTGGCTAACTCATAAATATTTTGTTCTCCACTCGAGAGGAAGTAATATCTTTCGTATTTCTCTTGATGGATATCATCATGGCTTGGCACTCGCCCGAGGGTAGGGAATCCAATCTACTCTTCTGCTAAGAAACCTTTGGTTCAGTCATGCGAACCCTGTCATCAATGGAGTTGATTTCTGGTGGATTCTAAAGGTGGTTCCAAAGGGTAAAACTATACTAAACAAACCCCAAAAAATATTTTATCCATGCCTGGCCATTGTGGAATTCTTCCTCGGCCATTGTAATCTTTTGTTGCAGCTCCAGATCTGTTGGTGTCAACTATTGGAGTCATGTGTGGAGCGCGAGGTTCTGTGACTCCAACACCTGAAAATGCGCCCTTACTGCAGAGAGTTTGTGATAGGTGAGATTTTTAGAGCCTCCTCCAATGTGTTGGGTGCCTACACCTACAACTAGGCGACTAGGCCTAGGAATTCATTGAGGGAGGTAATACTTTTAGCATGTTGAGCCTTTGTAACTGCGTGCGTTGATACTTGTGTATCATATAATAATTTCAAGGCTTGGTAAGTCTGTACCACTTTTTTATAGTGCGCCAAAGTCTTATCATGCACTATGAGTTTAACTTGGTGCTATTGCTAAAGTTGTGCATGATCCAAACTGACTGTCTAGTGTTGTTCTCTTAATTTTGTAATTAAGGTGCTAATGTAATTTTGCATGGCTAGAGTTGGAATTGGTGCTAAATTAATTCCCATCGTGGCCACATCAAATGAAGTGACCTTCAAGGGGTCGAATGTAAGTGTCTTCTCATGATTGTTGGTGTTGGGATACTGCACTTGCGACCGAGGTGGAGTGTCCGAAAAAGGCACCACACTTGCAGGATGAGGATAAAGATATTCAAAATTTCATGTATCCTCCCTCTGAGTCTTATGTTGTAAAACCAATTTTTCTCTAAGTTCCATAACCAGATTCGAAATACCAGGAAAAATACATCATGGGTCATGTGGTGTAGTATCATTATCCAACCTAATAAACTGACCGGTCTATTGTCTTTTGGCACTAGCGAGTGTGAGGGGTAGCGGTGGTTGTGCAGTTTGTGTTGGGGATACTTCAACAATAGGGGTAGCCTGGAATTTCAGAAAGGTTGTGGTCCATTGATCATCACTTTCTTATTTAGGTATGAACTCGATGTGGATAGGGACCATGGAAATATAAATGGTGTTCTAATTTCACTTGAGAGCGTCCTTTTCTTTGGGTAGGCTGACTGTTGGGGTCGTGCTCTATTCCTTTTGTCGAGCGTCCTCAATCCATCTTCTATCATGATTTCTCTTAGTGAAATTTTGAAGGGTTTCCATTTCATCCTCATGGGTTGGTTTTAGATGCTTCGACCACTCTACCACTTCCTACTAGATATCTTCTTTCGTAATGTAGAATAGAAGCATATCCATGGCAGCTCCTTGGTCATCACTAGGATAGACATATACGTTATGAAAATTACATTAAAATTCAAAATAATTTCCATATCTGTCGATGATGTTACATGGGATGTGTAATTGTGAATTGACATGCATCTTGGAGAAGTTGGTTGTTCTAATTCTGAATTTTTTTATCATTGATGGCTTGAACAACAATATTCTTTTTGACTTGCGAGGAAAGAAATTGGGGGTCTCAATTGTTGGTCCACCTCCAACAACATGATCATCACTCTGAGGGGGTCTCTATAGAATCATAGAAAGAATAAAATGGATCCATCTATAGTGGAAATCCTTACTGGAGTTATGATATTCCAAGAAGTGATCGATAAACTCATTGAGGATGTACTGTTCCCATGCCAGATAAACACCACCAACATGGTGTTTAGTGGCTTTGACGATGTCGAGTGGGCACTCATATTTTTGGCATTTCCTCAACAACTTACAAGATAGTAGTTGGGTGGATAACCAGACTCGTCAATCATTAATATCTACAATGAAAACCCCGTGGGTCCCTCAATCAATGCCGTACTTTCCATAAACTACATCTTGTGTTGCATCTTTGGCTTTGATCACTTTTTCTTGTTCATCTCCATCAATTGGAAGACCGATTACCTACTGTATTGCCTCCACATCAAATAGGTATTGATTTCCTAACTAGAGGTAGACATTGTGGAATCGAGTAAGTAGGAAGTGGACACGGGCCATAACCGATGATTTGTAGCCAAAATGAGGGAAATCGACCAATGTTAGTATGCTAGTTAATCAAAGTGGGTTATCCCATTCTTGTGTGAGAACCAACTCCTTCCCATCCACACTCCTAACATCCTTGCATAATTGGGAAAGAACAAATCTAGTAATTGGACTGGGTCTTGTACATCATAGTTGATGAAGTGGATGTCTTGAAACTTACTAGTCTGGGATCTTATGAAACTAATATTAGTGGGTATCACTAATTCTGGTATTTCTCTATCCCTAACATCCTTAGATTTGTTACGGTCTTGTGACTTTCTTGACAAGGCCATTTGGGGTTACAATTACTAGGTATCTCGATATCACTATGTGTCAAGTCAGATGGGGGACAATATAGGTTTGGAATCGTCGAATCTGCATCTTCTCGTGAGTGAGTAACATTTCATGTTGCGATGTGACTATAAGGGATTGAACTTAGACTACAAATAGTAATCAAAAAATTTGAATGGGGTGGTATTAATTCATGTGAGAGATGATTTCCACCCTGGTATATCTTGATGATCTGTTGATAAATGCACTATCATGTTAATAAATCAGAGAGTATGACTAAACCCCTTAGGGACCTCTAGGACATAACTGCCTATGTCACTTCATTACTCCCTCGTTGTCAGTGGGTAGGAAGGACTAGTTATCCTCATGGTAACCAATGAATGCACCTTGTCATTGATACACATCAGCTCCATTTTTTTCCTTTCATATTCATAAGGCATTCAAACTATAATCCATTGTTAAATGTGCAAAATCTTCGAGAAAATTTTTGGCATTTACCATTGGTTTATTTCAAAACATGCTAAATATTCGGGAGCATATAACAACTATGTTGGTATTCATTACAAAAAAGTGTCTATGCCACCTAACCTTTATTATGGTGTTGACTACTCTACACATGTGTGAATTCTTATTCTTCAAGGGTGTTGTGCATAATTTCTGCGCACCCCTTCATTATTGAATTATATATTAAGCTATTGCATCGACCCCTGGATGGTCACAATGCTTCTTCACGCATATCAAAATTCTTGGTCTTCACCATGGAGGATTTTAAATTATCGTAGTTGGACTTGGGGGCACTTGTTAGCCACCCACTTCTTTACTAGGTTCAACCACATGCATGCACTTCTCATTTGTTAACTCAATGGTACTCGGAGGAACCAGATGGATGGAATTTCCTTATGGCATAACGCACTATATTTTCAGATAGATTCTTGGCACACCCGACTGCTCCTTGGCTAGTCAACACCTCTCGTAGGAACACATGTATTGGTGAATATTAACCCGTGGCTTGAACCTTTCGCTTATAGAGTATTTTATTGATTCCCATTTGTGGAGATTCTCTCGATGTGATACCCACCACTATGTGGATATATCTACTAAGACTGTATCAAGGGAACATACCTAGTGGAGTAAGGGAATGCAATGCATTTAGGTAATGCATGTTTCCATCAAATCTATCCCATCAAACCAATGTGATCAGAAATTTTCTTCATGCATTGTGGTGGTAATTTTCATGCATCTCCTAGTAGAGACTTCATATAAATTATTATACCACCTCTCCATGGAAACCTACGAATCAATATCATAGGAATTCACACTTCGCCAACTCAAATCCCCATCCATTGTGGGATTGATATAACCTTCTCTGTGCCTTGTGATTTGATAGACGTTTTCAATGACATGGCTTTGTGGATTCTCATTCGCAGGCTCATTGTGTTTGTCTCCTTCATATGGATCTAATGGAGGGATCACACGTAAGGTGTCCATCTCAAATGACATATTCCTCTTCTTGAAATTCAACATGGCATTATTTTCGAATTCCCAATCAATACCAAGTAGTGTGGGGTAGGGATATGAGTCATATATGATCTCATTCACCTCAAAATATGCCTTAGTATTCACCCCTTCGCTTTTTAGTTCTACATGTTCTAGTCGACAAATAGGATAGATTATATATTGGTTAGCTAGTCGAAGCTAAATGGGGGACCATACCAATTTTGGTCAACACATCAACTCCCAATATTTCTTAAAAAATATGTTAACATCAGATCCTAGATCCAACATGACTCCATCCATCTCATAGATTTCAAGTTCAATTTTCATCTTGACATCTCTTCCATGCACTTTTGTTTACTAACCTCGCACACATCCCTTTCTAGTAGCGGGGTTGATATAGCTACAATTATCCCTTGTTCCCCCATGTATTTCATTATCTTGTGTGTCAATTTTTGTTTTGCATCGGGATCACTTAACAACTTCAAAACATAACACAAGAAGTTACTTAATTGATCTTCGACTTATCCTTCATGACCAATGGCACGCAATGATTCTTCTCACGATCTGCCCTACAACTCTTTGGGTGTGTGATCCTCTATTTCCTTATGTTCGTCCCATCACACTTCTTCCTATTTGTGGGATTCTTCTAGTGACCTCTATGTCACATGTTTTATCTCCTCACACACATAAGATTCCTCTAAACACTTCTATGCGACACACTGCAATTCTTCATGGGATCATGCCTCTTCCATCGATCTTTGTGTTGCATATTGTACTTCCTCTCTGAACCAAGCTTATTTTAGTGACATTTGTGTTGCACACCACAAATGTTCATGTCTTCTCTCTTCTTGTAGAACTCTTTGTGCATTGCACAAAAACTACTTCTATTGTGTAGCATCAAACTTAGGATGAGCTTCCGCTTCCTTTATGATATTTCCCACCATTTTCTAGCATTATCTTTCTCCACACTATAATTCCATTTCCATCTTAGCTCCAGCTTAAGTTATCACCTGCACATCAAATTCCTCATCCTTATTCTAGTTCCCAAACAGTTTTGTGCTAACCATATTACAGTGTGCCTTCTTCTCTGCCCACATTTTCAACAAGTCGAGACAATCCTCTATGACACCCTTGGTGCTATAGAACTACCCATAGAAATCATGTGGTTTGGTACAAAATATCAATATGTGGCCTATCTCACCGTAATTAAAGTAAGTGGGTGGTCATCCTCCACCTCCTCCATATCTTCATCCTCAGTTGTGCCCATCTTTACCTATGGGACCTCCCTCGTATCCACTTGTTTCTATGCCCCTATGTTCACCACCTTTATGTTATTCTTGAACCCAAAAATAATCATGGGTTTGGTATTGCATCGACTAAAATGACCAAAATTTGTTCACATTGTGTCCCATGGATTTGCATATTTCACGAAACAAAGTATGGTGAGTTTTCTAATATTTCTTTAGTGTTGGGTAGTGGGGTGGGACATGTCCCCACTTTCTACAAATCTCACAACATTTAGTATGAGGCTTGGTCGAAAATGGTTTCGATGCACCCGTCACCATATAATTTCCCAATGTAGGACATTCATCCCTGCGATGACCTTCCGACCGACACGTGTTACACCAAACGTGCTCACACACCATCTTCTCCTTTTCCATGTCTTACAATTTCATTGATATATTTTCAAGTTGGGATTGCACTTGCACTAACCCTGTTGATGTCTCTCCACCTTCTGGCGTATATTCTAGGTACATCACAATCTCCACCGCCTCTATTGAATTTTCTAATTTTCAGATATGATAGTTATTGCCTTAAGATAGTTGAATAACTACACACTGAAAATATCAACTAGACTTGACGAATTTATTGATTATTTGTTGTAATTAAAATATATTATATATGAGAAAATATTGTATATAATATGATATGAGATTATTGATTACAATGACAATGAGGGCCATATATATACTTGGGTGAAGTTCCCTTTCATAATGGACATGTCTTTTCCATTATGTCTTTTTATTAAATAATTAATTATTAGTTGTTATATTAATTAATAATATATAATAAATTATATATATTATATTAGAAATATTGTATTATAATAATCATTATAATATAATATGTATACATTATATTATATTTTATTATCTCCTCACATATACAAAATGTCTTCCTAATGTTGTTAAATGTAAAAACATCAACACTCCCTCTTAGCAAGGGAGACATTTTTCATCATGCCAAGATTGTCTCTAAAGTACAAAAACTTCACCCTAGACTCATGACACCTATATGTCAACATTGAAAGTTGTCTTTCTTCCACCTGAACCTGAGGGGGAACTCCCTCTATGACTCTCCCTCTCCCTCCGCAACTCTCCCTCTGAGCCAACTAAATCTCTCTAAGATTAGGCTCACTTTGGGTCCACATGTGATATCATCTACCATATCAAGTCTTTTATCACTCCTAGTCAAATCAACATGACTAAGGAGAAATACTACACTTGGGCCATTCACCACTAGCAAAGCCCCATGAGTGAATGTATTATTATCCCTTGGTCAAATTAGCATGACCAATATGGGAGAATGTCTGCCTAATGCTTATAACTTCAACATTCCATCTAAGAAAGGGAGACATTCTACATCATACTAAACTTGTCTCTAAGGTATTCAAAACTTTACTCTAGATAGAGACTTGGTGAGAATTTCTACAATCTTCTCATCTATGGATATGTATTGGAACTCCCTCTTACACTTTTCAATGAGCCTTTGTTGATGTAATCATCTCTAGCATGCACCCAATTGATGTATACTTCTCCTCACATGCACTTATTATCAACATATATCACTCCAAACTAGAGTAGGCACGTGATAGCCCCTCAAGTCTCTAAGACTACACCTGGGCCATTCATCATTAGCCAATTCAAGATGGCTAATACCATGAGTGAATGTATCATCCTCCTCAGCCAAGTCAACATGGCCACTCTAGGAGGATGTCTGGTCAATGATAATAACTGGAGAACATCAATGCCCTAGGCCATTCTCCTCGAGAAAGACAACATGTCCACTCTAGGAGAATGTTTTCTTGATGCTATCATCTGAAGAAACATCAACACCTCCCTCTTTATCCCTACTTTCTTTCATAAATCATTGAAGTCCATGGAAGTGTACTCTCCTCAATTATCTGACCTTGACACCTTGATCTTCTTCCCTGTCAGGTTCTCTACCTGAGCCCCAAAATCCTAAAATATGTTGAAGACATCATCCTTGGTCTTCATGAAGAATATCCATGTCTTCTGGGAGAAATCATCAATGAATATCACATAGTACAGAAATTTTGGTAATCTTCCCGAAAAAAGAACAAATGAAAGAATATCTCCATGATAATAAAACAAGAACATCTTCATGGTAATTAAATAAGAACATCTCCATGGTGATAAAACAAGAACATATCCATGTCTTATCATAAGAGATCATCAAAATAAATACTTTCTCGAAAGTTCATATGCAATTTCATCAATATTAGATTCCTTTGTCTTCTTTTGCAACATCAACATCGGTTGTTGATGCATGCTCCTTTCCATTTATTTTATTATGAGGACACTGGGAAGCATAGTGACCAAATGTATCACAATTGTAGCACCTAATATTTGAAATATCCTTCTTCTTACATTCTTGAACTGGGGTTCATCCTCCACCTGTATTTTTCTTTCCAAATTTTCTTTTTCCTTTTCCTTTTCCTGGATGAGTTGCAAGATCTTGAGTTCCTTCATCATGGAACCTTTGCAAAATATTCTTGGAAAACACTATGGACTCCTATTGGACACAATCATTCCATAACTGATTAACCTTTGGCAACTTCTCTCATCCACAAATACTCTGAACAAATGACTCCCATGAAGAAGGTATCCATTAAGACTTACTGTAAAAAGTTATGCATCATCAATGTTGTCTCCAATGGCTTTAAGTTGATCTCTCAACTGGGAGACCTTCATGAAATAAGTGGCAACTGAATATGACATGGTCATCATGATACAACTAAGTTTATTCCTCAACTCTAGTTTCCTACTAGTGTTCTTACTCTTGAACAATCCCACCAAGGAAACAAACACTCCCTTGGTAGTCTTCAACTCAACGATCTGTGGAATCAAGTGATATTTTATGGAATCTATCAATATCCTATTATCTTTTTCTTCATTCTTCTTATGTCTGTCTTTCTCTTTAGCACTTTTTGGTTCTTAGACATCTTCTTTTACATAATTATGAATCTTATTTTCATCCAGCATGAAGAGTATCCTGGTCTTCAAGGATCTGAAATTTGTAACACCATCCAACCTATATTCTACTCTGAGAATGGAAACCATCTTGTAGAATGTGGTGGATCTGTGTGCACGGGCTTCTTGTGACCACAATTGTACAATTTAAAAATAAAATATTTGAAAGCTCTGGCACTAAAATCTTTTAGCTAGCGCTGGCACTAAAATATTTTAACTAGCTCTAATACCATGTTGAATTTTCTGATTTTCATGGTTGATAGTTATTTTCTTATGATTTCAATACAATACTTCATTGTGCCGTGGGTATCATAGAATAACTACACACTGAAAATCTCAACTAGACTTGATGAATTTATTGATTGGTTGTTGTAAGTAAAATATATTGTATATGAGATAATATTGTATATAATATGATATGAGATTATTCATTACAATGACAATGAGGGCCATATTTATACTTGGGTGAAGTTCCCTTTCATAGTGGACATGTCTTTTCCATTATGTCTTTTCATTAAACAATTTATTATTAGTTATTATATTAATTAATAATATATAATAAAATATATATTATATTATAAATATTATATTATAATAATTATTATAATATAATATTTATACGTTATATTATATTTTGTTATTTCCTCACATATACAAAATGTCTTCTTGATTTTGTTAACTAGAAAAAACATCAATGGCCTCTACCTGTGTAGTCACCTTTTGTTGCGTGTAGAACTTAGATATGGGGAATAAGTCTTGTTGAATGTCTTGGATCTGGAACATCACCCTATCTAACAATATCTTGAACCATTAGTCGTAGTTACACACAGTCTATCTCTGTTGCTTCTTGATCTCCTTGATTTCCATAATGCATTGAGATTATCACTTAGGCTTATGGAAATCCTTAAGAAGATCTCTCTTAATTTTTGCCAGGGACCTCAATTGTCCTGCTAGTGCAGTTTATTTGTACTTCATGTACCATGTCAGGGATCTGTCCTTGAAAGTTCTCTCTAACTACACAATCTTCGATGCTTTGTCTGTGATCCTATTCATATACCACATAGATTCACATGTAAACCAATGCTTCTCTGCATTGTCCTCACTTGACCAATGGAACATGTGTAGCCTCAGTGTAGTATCTTGATTTGTCATTCCCAATCTAGGATTGTATCATTATGGTTGACTGTTTATAGTTGGGGATATCGATACTAATAATATTCATTGTGAAGTATTGTTGAATTCATCTTCTTCTTCACTTTTTTCCTCTCTTCCTTATTCTTCTACTCCTTCTTATACTCATATTACCATGTTGTTTGTTTTTCTTTCTTCTTGATTACAAATTCACAAGGAGGGTGGTTTAAATAGGTAGTACCTCCATCTTCTCCCATCATTTCTCATGATGGAACTCAGAGATTTTCCTACCTGTAGCCATGCAAGACCATCTATTATCACTAACTCATCTTCCCCTCCTCATGTGGGACCTTCACCATCCTCTCTTTCTTTTGTGCCTCTACTTTGAACCTCATATTCCTCTAGGGTTACAACATCTCTCAACCACCAAGGGGTTCATACTTTTTCTTCTATGACCCTACTACCACTACTTCTGGTATCTTCACTGGATACCCTAATCCTAACTTTGTGCCTCTTCGTCGACCTATATTGATTTGTTCTTCTCTCTGGAACAACACTTTCTCCCACACTTCCTCCTAGTGCAGTGTCCTTCCTCTTCATTCTGGGTCTTGCCCCTTATATTGCACCCCTTGCTACCTTCTTTCCACTCCTTTATTCTTCTTTCCTCCTTATCTCAAATCGTCTTGTGTATCTTTCAACTCTTTCTCTCCTCTACTTCACTAGGTCCATTCTTTCCCTCACCTCATCTTAACATCTTCTAGACCCTCATAGCATATCCATCTCCTGACTCTCTTTACCCCTTTATTTTCACCCCGCCACCCAAGTGCTAGGGGGTCTATTCAGCCATCCTATTTGGATACATGCACATCAATCCTTCCTCCATGAACAACATCTTGATCTACAATGAGATTTCTTCTAGAAACCTTTTTCGAGGACCTTCGGAAAAAAATATTTCAACATTGCTAAAAGACTCACTATATTCTATAGAAAACTCAATAATGTTTCCTTCCTTCACTCCGGAAAACTAGAATTTGATTTCTCGAGCCCACTTGTTATCCAATTCCTTCATCCTATAAACTCTAGTCTAGTTCTATACCAATGGTTCTTGAGGTCTCAAAGTAGTGTTAGTAGCAATATTTATTTTCAAACATTCATACAACAAACAAGGAAACTTAACAAAGAAAATCTCATGAAAAGCAGTGTAGATATACTTCTCCTTCCAATGTTCCATGTTGGCTATCAAACCTTGAGTTTCTAATTGAGAAAACTCATCTTCCTTAGCATTTAATCAGTCTTATATTTCCTCATGAGACTGATTCCACCTCATTCTCTCCCCTCATCATGTAATACAAAACCTTCAAGTCCCGGCAACAGAACCATTTGTTTTCTTGTTTGCATGCATTCTTCCTAGCAATGGGGGGTTGATGACCCAGGTTTGTCTAAATTTGAGCAAAAAACCCCAAGGCGTCGACATATCAATTTTCATTCTAGGATTGAATAAGGTCTCACCCAAGATGCCATGAGAATCATATAGACCATCTAGTATTGTATCTAACATGAAGGGATAAAGAATACCAGGAATCCACTGAGATGACATTCACACATTCCATCATAGTACATTATCATATTAACAACATACATCAATAACTCATTCATCCAATTAACTCATAATCAACACAACCATTGACAAGGAGACCAATCGATTTGTATTTTTTCCATTCAACTTAGTACCATGCATATATCAAGAGACTCATAACACAATAGGAATAATGTCTTTCCCTCTAATACATTCTACCATTGATGCATTACAATGTGTCATGTGCTCTATGTCATATTTTTCACATAATACTAGACTAAATACGTTACAGACTCTTTACAAAAAATTTCTAGCCACATACCAAATTGTTCCACAGACTCACAACATGACTCATGAAAAATCAAACTAGACTCATTTCTCTTTTGTTGCAGATCTCAAACTCTTTGAGCCCTCCTTTGTCTTTTCTATACTCCTTTTTCTTCTCTTCTCTACTCTGGCACTCTGTCACTTTCGCCTATGCTCCAATCGCTCTACTTATCACCATTTCTGCATGATTCTTCCACCTACATGCAACCCACATAGCCTCTTTCGAGTAGTGGCAGTCCTAATGAACTTTCCATCTTATCCCTTAACTATCCCATGATCTCTCATGCTATCTAAGTTAATCGTTCAGGAAGATTCCTAAATTTTTTTTTTTTTATTTGGTATGCATGTGTGATCTTCTTGATTCTTAGTGCGCATTGTAGAAATATTACTAGCATGTGTGCCTTATTTCACCCATCACACAACTAGTGATGTGCATGCAAAATGGAAGTGTGTGCACAATTGTTCTTGTGTGTGCACACAAACTCACCCCAAAACTTTGGATGCCAAAAGATGTCATTGGAAAGGTATCTAAATATAACACAACATGGAAACTTTGATTGTTTGGTTTTGAACCTTTCAACAACAATTTTTAAACCGTGAACCACAATCACCAAAGTGGCCTCTGAAACTAGTCTTGAAATTGTGAAGGCTCATTCTCAACAATCGGGTGCCAAAACCATGAATATGATATACCGTTAGAAAGCTATTTCACTACACTGCATCTCTTTTAGGCATGATTTTCCTTTTTATTTATATATCATGGCATAAATTGATAACGAAATCATGGTTATGAATTTTGGCCATTTAGGAGACATGCAATTCGTTCCCTTCATAGATTGGTCATACAAACTCAGAATTAGGAAAATGATATCTCATTGGGAAACTTATTGTAATATACCAGATATAAAATGTATGTAGAACTGAAATAAAATGCTAGTAATGGTATAATAACAACAATATAACCAAAACATTGACCACAATAACACTGAAATGATATAAGAATAGCAACATAAATAGCACTTTGAATCTGAAAGCAATGTTCATGGGCCTCTTCGAGGGGGAAACCTCCAGTTGAGTAGAGATCTATTACAATAATATCCCAAGTAGGGTTCTCATACCCTCGACTCCTATTTATACTAAAAAGAAGCATCTAGAGGAAGATCCTTCTAGAAGCAGAAGCTTCTATTAGGTCTTCTTACATCCACCTTATTCTATTTTA
>JZKD02S2076420.1:8836-50861 GCA_000966675.3 Picea glauca | reverse complement strand
AATGGAATTCAAACATTGTGTTCCATGTGTATTATCAGCAACTGAAGGTTTCCATCGATTCATTCCCATGCATGACACCGCTCACCTTGCACCAGTATAGAATGATAGACAATTTCCACACAGATCCACATTTTATCTATATCGTTGTGTGCAAAGATGAGAGAAAGGTGGAGCTATAGTCTTATTACAAGATGACAGATGAATACATGGAGCAGATCACGAAGGAATGGATGAAGGAATTTCAGACACCTGTCACTGATGTCGAACTCTTCGACGCTGACATTATAGTAATCCCATTGATCACCTGGTTGGAGATGCAGGGAAGTCCAGTGCGAAGAAGAAGAAGAAAAATGAGGAATTTCATAATATAGAGACTGATGAGGAGCACAACACCTCTGAAGAAAATGGATCTGGCTTGCCCATAGGAGGAGGAGGAGGAGGATAATACGAAGCAGATGAACAAGGAGAAGGGGAAGAAGGAGAAAAGAAATAAGAAGGAAAAGCTACATCGCTGAAATATCCCCTTATTGAAATAGAAACACCTCGAAAGAGGAAGGTTTCTCCACAGAAATCATTAACAAGAAAGAATACCTGCACCATTAATCCCTATCTAGAGTCCACACTCATGGAGGACGACATCATCTTGGCCTTTGGAGTGATGAAGGATGTGTCCGAAGATCTCATGCAGAGATATGGAGCGAAGAAGGAAGAGTTGTATGAAAGGGTCGAGAAGGAGCTGAACGAGATACAACAAGCTATTCAATTGATCCACAAAGTACCTACCATGCCTTATTCATCATAGGTTGCAGAATTAGGCAATGAGCCTGCCCAATTAAGAAGACTTGCAGATGCGACAAAGGCTCGACTTCAGAAAGTCCAAGAAGAAAAGGAGAAGGCTACATAAGCCTTGAAGAAAGAGAAAGAGGAAGTCTTAGAGAAACTACGAGTTGCATGGTACTATGTAACCACCTATGAAAACGAGAAAGATGAGTTTTGGGCGATGCTCGAGGAGGAAAAATCGAAGATATAGAGAGAAAAGGACTAGCTACTCACATAGAAAACTAAGGTCAAAGAAGCAGTGAATAAAGAACTTCGCTCTATGCTAGGATTTCCACATAAGGAACATGAGTCAGTCGAGGTTCAAATAGTGAAGCTCGATGATGCCATCCAACAACTTCAAGTGAGGATAACAGAGTTGGAGATTCATGAAGTACCGATCACTCCGCAGGAAGTGCATGATCAGAGGGAGGAAGCCGCTAAGAAGGTAGTTGGAAGAATTAGGGCCCTCTCTTTATAGTGAAAGTAGCTGAGCGACAGAAGTGCACAGACTTATGAATGACTCACAGAAGATCTAGAGATAAGGAAATTGGAAGCACAGTTACAGGAAGCGCAATAGCAGGCACTGCCAATACAGGCGTAGATGAAGCTACTCACTGCGGTAGAAATAATGAAGAGATATTGGGAACATCGTGCGGTACAACAATAGATTACTGCCATCTAGGGTAGGGTAATGCAAGTTGCACAGAATCTGTAACCTATGTAAGATGAATCTTGCAAGGTGTTCGAATAAATTGAAGGACAAGGCTCACAATTGGAACAAGTGGTTGTGACAGTGGAACAATGCCTGGAAGGGCTTGTTACAAAGCAGATGATCTAAGAGCTCATTGAGCAGGAGGCTCAGGAAAAGCAACAAGTCAAGGCTGCTTGAGTGATGTTAGAGGCCTTCAAAGAAGCATTTCCCAGACCTGAGTGACTTAGGACGAGTCACATGTGAGTGTTGGGGGTCTGTTGGCCCTCGACCAAGTTTTGAGGAAATCTTGGTAAGGTTTGACCACTTTTTGGACTTCGACGCAGTGATCGAGGAAGGAGCGCCCAGGCGGAGCTGAGGTTGTGGATATCACTTATTTTGTGGGATGTTTGGACCCAACAAGGGGCTCGTAGGGTTTTGTAATGGGTTATGGGATGTCATCCCATGGGTTTATCCATGATTAGGACTTATTGTAAAAGTATAAATAAGTAAGATTGTAAGGTAGAAGTAGCTAAGTGATGTAAGAGAATTAGAGAGAGAAGTATAAGTGGCTAAGTGCAAGAAATTCTACATGCTTTGTGCAACAAAATGTGTATGTAAGGCTATGTGCTCAATAAAGGAGTTGGATTTGTGCCTTGACCTAATTTTGGGAAGGCGGATCTGGTGCTCAGTGTGCAGATCTCCTGTCCTCTGTGAATATTGGATCTGTGGCTTAGTGCACAGGAGCGGATGAATGTAAGAGATTGAAGAATAATAGAGAAGAATAAGAAGTTGGTGGACGTAGCCCCACACTAGGGTGAACCACGTATATCTTGTGTCTTTGGTGTGCTTTGTGCTATGTTGTGTTTGTCATTTATTTGCTTAGTGATTTTTTTATTATGTATGATGGATAGATCTGATGTTGCTTAGTGCTTTACTTGTGCTTCATGAATGAATGTTGTATCTAACTTTGTGCTGTGTGCTAAGTGGTTAAAGTGATTGATCTTTATTGTTACTGCATCGATCTATCTTAGGGTTTGTACTGTGATGTGAATAAAGATAATGAAACAATTCATATCATCTTCTAAGTGTTATTAAAGTATTTTGTGAAGTGTTATAATCATATATCTATGTCACAACTTGGTTACAGACACCTAAGTCCTGTAACCCCCCCTACCTCTACCTCGGGTGAGACTTCGCCTGCTTCACAGGTGTTGTCGAAAGGGTCGGTAGTTAGGTTTTTGTTGGTGCAATGTTGAAGTGTTGAACCCTGGGTATGCCCCTGTGCCAACATGTATCTTTTCCAACTTTAAATGTTCATCTTCCAAGACAAATCGTATGAAATGATACCTCAATTTTATATACTTAGTCTTCAAATGGAAGGTTGAGTTCTTTACAAGATGAATGATACTCTCATTGTCATAGTAAAACCTACTATTCTCCTACTTCTTTCCCAATTCCTCCATAAACCTCTGTAATAAAATAATTTATTTACTAGCCTCTATAGAAACAACATACTCTGCTTCTGTTGTTGAAAGTGCAACAACCTTTTGTATTTTCGAAATCCAACTTACTGTCGTTCCACCTATAGTAAAAACATACCCTGTGGTGCTCCTCCTGCTATCTTTATCACCTACCATATATGAATCAACATATCCATGTAGAACAATGTTTGAACCTACAAAACATAATGCATGAGTAGTAGTACCTCTAAAATACATGAGAATCCATTTTACTTCCTCCCAATGTTCTTTACCTAGATTGTTCATATAACTGCTCACAACTCCCACTACATGTGCAATATCTGGTCTTGTGCAAACCATTGCATACATCAAGCTACCAACTGTTGATGAATAAGGGACCCTGGACATGTATTCTATCTCCTCATGTGTCTTGGGACACATTTCCTTAGTTAATTTGAAATGCTTGGCCAAATGTGTACTAACTAGTTTTTCATTCTACATTCTAAACCTCTCCAACACCTTCTCTATGTAATCACCCTGAGACAATGTCAATTTGCGATTTTTCCCGTCTCTTGTTATTCTCATACCAAGGATTTTCTTTGCAACACCCAAATATTTCATCGCAAATGAAATAGCTAATTTATTCTTGAGCACATGTATATCCTTCTTATTAGATCTTGCAACAAACATTCCATCTACATACAATAGCAAGATAATATAGCTTTCATTTTCTATCCTTTTAAAATAAACACAATGATCAGAATGACATCTGTTATAACCTTGCTCTGTCATAAACATGTCAGAATTCAAATACCACTTCCTTGGAGCTTGTTTTAGGCCATACAAGCTCTTCTTCAACTTGCATACCAAAGTCTCCTTCCCTTTGACCTCATACCCCTGTGGTTGTTGCATATAAATCTCTCCCTCCAAATCCCCATGGAGAAAACTTGTTTTTACATCTAATTGTTCAAGATGCAAATCTTTTACTGCCACAAGATTTAAAATAGTCCTAATTGAATTCATTTTAACAACATGAGAAAATATTTCATCAAAATATATACCTTTCTTTTGTGCAAACCCCTTTACAACAAGTCTANCTGAACCAAGTCCCAAGTCTAGGTATTTACCAGGGAATCCATTTCCTATTTCATGCCTTGATCCCACTTCTTTTTAGTGTCTACCTGCATTTCCTCTTCATAACATTCTGGTTCACCAGAATCAGTCAACAATAAATAATACAATGAAGGAGAGTATCATTCAAGGGGTCTACTTAACCTGGTAGTTCTTCTAACAACACTTGTAGGAGTTTGAGGTACATGTTTCTCCTGTTGTTGTACATTTTGATTTTCTGGTACCTTTGGAATTTATTTTTCAGTGATCTCATCAAGCATTATGTATTTTGGTTTTTATTTTTCCTGTTTCTTTCCTTGCAATTGATCTTTGTACATGACCTTCTCATTGAATATGAAATCTCTACTCCTAATTATTTTGTGATTTTTATAATCCCATAAGCGATAACTGAAATCATTAACAATGTATCCAATATAGGTACACTTCTTGGATTTTACCTTAAGCTTTGTTATATTTTCTTTATCAATATGGAAAAATGCTTCACAACTAAAAGTCTTCAAAAAAGAATAGTTTAAATTTTTACCTGTCCATGTCTCCTCTAGAATTCCACCATCCAAAGAGCTTGAAGTTCCTCTGTTTATTAAGTAAACAACATTATCTACAACATCTTCCCAAAACTGTAAGGGAAACCCTGCATGCAATCTCATACTCCTTGCACGCTCCATGATTGTCATGTTCATCCTTTATGATACACCATTTTCTTTTGGTGTTCCTGGAACCGTCTTCTCTCTACGAATCCCATGGTATGAAAAATAATCATCAAACTCCTTACTGCAATATTCACCTCCATTTTCTTATTTGAGACACTTCAACCTTTTTCTTGTCTCATTCTCAACCAAAGCTTTCCATTTCTTAAAAGTATCAAAAACATCATATTTTTGTCGAATGCAATAAACCCAAGATTTTCTAGTTGCATCATCAATAAAAGTACAATAATAACGAGATCCAAAAAGAGATGATACCTGAGTTGGTCCCTATACATATGTATACACAAGCTCTAACCTTTCACTCTTCTTTTCTTTTCCGAATCTGAGAAATCCGACTCTCTTATGTTTTCCATAATCACAATGCTCACAAAAATCCAAATCAATTTGTTTAAGATATGGAAAAAAATTTATTTAGTGAAGTATCTGCATCTCATTCTTGTTGGGTATGTGTTATATTCTTTACATGTGTGTGTGTGGGCGCGGATTTTTCTATTTTTAGCGATTTTCTAAATTAATCCCAGATTAAGAGATTAGGGTTTTGGTAGCTACGAAATAACTAAAATATGGTATATATTGTATGATGAATGGTGAAATTAATACAATGAAGATTTGAAAGGTTCGGCACCAAGGAAGGCTAGTTTTCTTCTGGTTAAGGGTTTCCAACGTAAATCTTTGTGTACTATGTGTATGAGCTATTGATTAATTAATTTCTGTTTTGATTAAGAATCTATATGCATTGCTTTACTTCACAGGTTTAAAAATTACACTTCTCACTCATGTGTTCAAGCCTATGATGCCATAGTGTTGGATCCACTCCTGTAGAAGCTAAAGAGATAGAAGAATCAATATTACCAATACATAAATAAAATGTACCTACCTTCTCTCCTTTTTCTATCACCAGTGATCCTTTGGTGACCTTCCATGCCTTATCTGTAAATATAGATATACAACCTTCACTTGCCAACTACCCTATTGAAATCAAATTTTTGCTTAGATATGGAACATGTCTTACCTCTTTCAACAACCATTGGTTTCCATTCCTTTTCTTTCTTTTTACCTTTCCCATTCCAACAATTTTGCATGGTGCATCATCACCCAAATGAACCTATCCAAAATCACCTTGAACATGATATAGAAAATGTTTCCTATGTAGTGGCATGAAATGAATCCCTTGAATCTACTACCCAAGACTCATAAATATTATCTACAGAAAGAATCAAAGCATCTTGTAACACATCACATGTTACATTTGCTTCCTGATTTTTCTCCTGTTGTCCATCTCTTTGTTTCTTTGGAGCTCTACAATATTTCTTTAGATTTCATTTCTTCCCACAATTCCATCACTATATCTTTCCCAGTGTTCCATGAGCCCTTTCCTTTATCCTTTTGATTTCCCCTGTTCTCCATGTTTAACACATTACCTAATGTATCACATGTGCTTTTTCGTCGCATTTTCTAGCTAAGGATAACAATATCATCAATTTTTAAAGTGTTTGAACCAGAGAAAGAGTTACTTACAAAAATGACCAAGTCGTTCCTACTTTATGGAAATGAGCACAAGATTAGAAGAGCCCCGACCTCATCATCAAAGTCCACTTTTATAGAACTTAGCTGATTAGTAACCATATTATATTCATTTAAATGATCTGCAACATAGCCACCTTCTAACATATTCATATTAAATAATATCTTCATTAGAAATACCTTATTGGACATCAAGGGTTTTTCATACAGTTTAGCCAATGTGTTCATTAGATCCTTCGTTGTCTTTTCTTTCAAAATATTGAAAGCCATTGACGTTCTCAGGCTCAACCATATCGTTCCTAGTTCCTTTCTATCAAGAACCTGCCATTCTTCGTCTTTCATGGCCGTTGACTTTTTTGCAATTCCACCCAATGGTAGGAATAGATCCTTATAATACAAATAATCGTCCATCTGCATCTTCCATAACTGGTAGTTTTGGCCATTAAATTTCTCGACCCTAAACTTTCCATCTTCCTCCATTTCTCCCACTTGAACCAAGAACTCTCTTTTCCTGTGAGTTACCTTTCGCTCTGATACCAGTTGTTAGAAAAAAAGGATCACAGAGCAATACAATAAGACAAATGTGGAAATAAAACACATAAGATACAAAATACAATAGAGACACAGATATACGTGGTTCACCCGGTGTGGGCTACATCTACCAGAGAAAATTTCAGGTCCTTCCTTTATTATTATCCAACAAATGAAGGGATAAAACCTACAACACATCTGCTGTAACTTCCTCTTCTTTCTCTCACAATATCCTCTCTCATAATAAAATATTTTCAATGATACATAGCCACAATACAATTCCCTCATAAAAGAGGGTTTCCTTCTAGGGAAAAAAAACTTAACACAACTTCTACCATCATATCTGTGAACTTATAATGAATGGTCCAAATTTACTATGAAATTACAATATACATTTACAAGGAAAATTTTCCTTCAGGGGCCTACTTGCCCCTGGACCCTGCAGGGGGTGAAAGCCCCCCTTGCAACCCCCCATGCGTGGAGGGGTGTACAGTCTTCATAGGGTATAAACACGACTAAAAAAAAAGACCTATGAATCAAGAATACAATAAGGCTCCAAAAACAACAACTACATCTCATCTCTGCACTGTTTTTGACTGTTTTCTACTGCAACGCCCCTGATCCTGGTGAAAAACAAGATCTCGGGTACTCTGCCCAGATTATGGGCTTCCAGCCCATCTGTGTGCCATCATGACTGAATTTTCTCATACCAAGCCCATATGTCAATCATTCAAGGTTCCACGAATGTGAGAGATGATGTTTTATGGTGGTGAGTCACTAGATGACCCACTGTTCTCCATCACACATTCCAAGGTCCTGCAAAATATACACAATGTCCTGGTTACAAGCCTAGGACGTCCCTCAAAGAACCATATTAGGGCCATCCAATACAAAACAAAGTATACAACAAGGATATCCAAGGTCCATAAGAAACATTAGTCCTTAAAGCATGTAAAGTAAGTTGTAACTTAAGATATAAGCCATGTAAAAAAATCACCTCAATATCCCCTTCAAGCATCACACTAGCCCATGACCCCATGTGAGTTGACAAGTTCGAGTATGGGAGGGCCTTCATCCAACCCTATTAGGTGATCCACCTAGACAGGAAATAAAATAACCCAAGTAGATGGATAGGTCTCGAGGGAAGCAAGAAATAAAGAAANGCATCATCAATAAAAGTACAATAATAACGAGATCCAAAAAGAGATGATACCTGAGTTGGTCCCTATACATATGTATACACAAGCTCTAACCTTTCACTCTTCTTTTCTTTTCCGAATCTGAGAAATCCGACTCTCTTATGTTTTCCATAATCACAATGCTCACAAAAATCCAAATCAATTTGTTTAAGATATGGAAAAAAATTTATTTAGTGAAGTATCTGCATCTCATTCTTGTTGGGTATGTGTTATATTCTTTACATGTGTGTGTGTGGGCGCGGATTTTTCTATTTTTAGCGATTTTCTAAATTAATCCCAGATTAAGAGATTAGGGTTTTGGTAGCTACGAAATAACTAAAATATGGTATATATTGTATGATGAATGGTGAAATTAATACAATGAAGATTTGAAAGGTTCGGCACCAAGGAAGGCTAGTTTTCTTCTGGTTAAGGGTTTCCAACGTAAATCTTTGTGTACTATGTGTATGAGCTATTGATTAATTAATTTCTGTTTTGATTAAGAATCTATATGCATTGCTTTACTTCACAGGTTTAAAAATTACACTTCTCACTCATGTGTTCAAGCCTATGATGCCATAGTGTTGGATCCACTCCTGTAGAAGCTAAAGAGATAGAAGAATCAATATTACCAATACATAAATAAAATGTACCTACCTTCTCTCCTTTTTCTATCACCAGTGATCCTTTGGTGACCTTCCATGCCTTATCTGTAAATATAGATATACAACCTTCACTTGCCAACTACCCTATTGAAATCAAATTTTTGCTTAGATATGGAACATGTCTTACCTCTTTCAACAACCATTGGTTTCCATTCCTTTTCTTTCTTTTTACCTTTCCCATTCCAACAATTTTGCATGGTGCATCATCACCCAAATGAACCTATCCAAAATCACCTTGAACATGATATAGAAAATGTTTCCTATGTAGTGGCATGAAATGAATCCCTTGAATCTACTACCCAAGACTCATAAATATTATCTACAGAAAGAATCAAAGCATCTTGTAACACATCACATGTTACATTTTCTTCCTGATTTTTCTCCTGTTGTCCATCTCTTTGTTTCTTTGGAGCTCTACAATATTTCTTTAGATTTCCTTTCTTCCCACAATTCCATCACTATATCTTTCCCAGTGTTCCATGAGCCCTTTCCTTTATCCTTTTGATTTCCCCTGTTCTCCATGTTTAACACATTACCTGATGTCTCGCATGTGCTTTTTCGTCGCATTTTCTAGCTAAGGATAACAACATCATCAATTTTTAAAGTGTTTGAACCAGAGAAAGAGTTACTTACAAAAATGACCAAGTCGTTCCTACTTTCTGGAAATGAGCACAAGATTAGAAGAGCCCTGACCTCATCATCAAAGTCCACTTTTATAGAACTTAGCTGATTAGTAACCATATTATATTCATTTAAATGATCTGCAACATAGCCACCTTCTAACATATTCATATTAAATAATATCTTCATTAGAAATACCTTATTGGACATCAAGGGTTTTTCATACAGTTTAGCCAATGTGTTCATTAGATCCTTCGTTGTCTTTTCTTTCAAAATATTGAAAGCCATTGACGTTCTCAGGCTCAACCATATCGTTCCTAGTTCCTTTCTATCAAGAACCTGCCATTCTTCGTCTTTCATGGCCGTTGACTTTTTTGCAATTCCACCCAATGGTAGGAATAGATCCTTATAATACAAATAATCGTCCATCTGCATCTTCCATAACTGGTAGTTTTGGCCATTAAATTTCTCGACCCTAAACTTTCCATCTTCCTCCATTTCTCCCACTTGAACCAAGAACTCTCTTTTCCTGTGAGTTACCTTTCGCTCTGATACCAGTTGTTAGAAAAAAAGGATCACAGAGCAATACAATAAGACAAATGTGGAAATAAAACACATAAGATACAAAATACAATAGAGACACAGATATACGTGGTTCACCCGGTGTGGGCTACATCTACCAGAGAAAATTTCAGGTCCTTCCTTTATTATTATCCAACAAATGAAGGGATAAAACCTACAACACATCTGCTGTAACTTCCTCTTCTTTCTCTCACAATATCCTCTCTCATAATAAAATATTTTCAATGATACATAGCCACAATACAATTCCCTCATAAAAGAGGGTTTCCTTCTAGGGAAAAAAAACTTAACACAACTTCTACCATCATATCTGTGAACTTATAATGAATGGTCCAAATTTACTATGAAATTACAATATACATTTACAAGGAAAATTTTCCTTCAGGGGCCTACTTGCCCCTGGACCCTGCAGGGGGTGAAAGCCCCCCTTGCAACCCCCCATGCGTGGAGGGGTGTACAGTCTTCATAGGGTATAAACACGACTAAAAAAAAAGACCTATGAATCAAGAATACAATAAGGCTCCAAAAACAACAACTACATCTCATCTCTGCACTGTTTTTGACTGTTTTCTACTGCAACGCCCCTGATCCTGGTGAAAAACAAGATCTCGGGTACTCTGCCCAGATTATGGGCTTCCAGCCCATCTGTGTGCCATCATGACTGAATTTTCTCATACCAAGCCCATATGTCAATCATTCAAGGTTCCACGAATGTGAGAGATGATGTTTTATGGTGGTGAGTCACTAGATGACCCACTGTTCTCCATCACACATTCCAAGGTCCTGCAAAATATACACAATGTCCTGGTTACAAGCCTAGGACGTCCCTCAAAGAACCATATTAGGGCCATCCAATACAAAACAAAGTATACAACAAGGATATCCAAGGTCCATAAGAAACATTAGTCCTTAAAGCATGTAAAGTAAGTTGTAACTTAAGATATAAGCCATGTAAAAAAATCACCTCAATATCCCCTTCAAGCATCACACTAGCCCATGACCCCATGTGAGTTGACAAGTTCGAGTATGGGAGGGCCTTCATCCAACCCTATTAGGTGATCCACCTAGACAGGAAATAAAATAACCCAAGTAGATGGATAGGTCTCGAGGGAAGCAAGAAATAAAGAAACCCTTCATGAAGAGTAAGTGTGAAAGTGATATGGTTTTAGGGATTACTTCATGGTGTCTGTTGTAATTTAATCCATTTCTATGAGTGCCTTTGTGGAGGGCACATTTGATATTGATTCACCTCATTCTTAGGCACTATTTTTTTCAATCCCCCTTTATATACCATCCTACTAGTCTTCTTATCATATTTGCAAGTCCCCCTTTATAAGGTTTCAAGTTATAACATTGTCATTTGGGACTGGGGTGAGTACTGAAAGGGTAGAGCTCAAGTTTGGACTGGATTTTGGAATTCCTTTGCTATCATTCATTTATTTCTTTAACATCATTTTCTTATTCTATTAGTAGCAACTACAATCATCCTTTGTGCATGCAACCTCTCTTCTCATGAGAAAATGGACCATGACCCATTACCAAATTTTAGTACACTATGAAAGGATCCAAGACGGAAAGTGTTGAGTATGGTGGGGAAAGAAATGTTACCCTTATGAGGGCCCCCTAGTAGTACCCCTTTTCCATAGGCAGTGACAACATGGCACTAGGGAATAGAAGCTGACCACCAAGGTGAAACAAGGAAATTGACACAAATTCCCAAGCTAGTGATCAATTATCCAACTTCATCCAAAGATATCCATCCACATGCCCAACAAATTAAGCACAACACTTTTCATGAAATAAGGACTAACATACCTCATGGTGATAATGGATTACCATCTCCCATACACTGGGTTGCTTGGATGTGATGAGACTTGGTTGACTTGTATCTGTAAAAGTGATGAGGGGGGATTTTGGGTTGCCATTTGTGGACATGTTGATCATCATCATGGTCAGGATCATGTTCCCCATTGCAGGGCACAAGAAACAATCTCATCTAGTTACCCCTAGGCATGGCGGGGTAACATTTGGCTCCAACTTGGAGACATGTGCTCACCATAGAGCTCATGAGAACCTCAAAATATTTGGTTGTCCAAGACCTGTAATCCTGCACCCACTTCAAACAACAACACCCTTTATATGTATCACTCGGTGGATATGATCCACCAAAGTTAGTGATAAATCCAAAATCATGTTGAAAAGATTTTTTTTTCTACTAAGCTACAAAATGATAAAGAAATAATACACAATGATTAAGTGCAGTTTCCTAACATGTATTCATTATGTACAAATGAGAATGCGATATATACAAGAAAGATGCAAGACTATACTAGCGTGAATGCATGATGCAATATATATACAAATGCAATGCAGGATGCAAATGCCCTACCTACACTAATCTATGTTAGTTGCAGGAAGCAAGTCTCTTCCCCATGATGGGGCTTGAGAAGGAATCCACTAATGGGTAGTGGACATCTCCTTCTCTGCAACATGGATACGTAGTAGGAACCATTGATAGACTTCCCTTCAATTATGTAGGGGCCAAGCCAAAAAATTTAAAACTTCTTATGTGTATCAGGATGGCCCTTCCTTGCATCCCACTCTAAGACCAATTGTCCTTGTTTCTAATCCTCTTCTTTGAGATCAATTTTTTCTTGAATTACCTTGGTATATTTCTTTGAGGGAGAGGGGTGGGATTCTATTATAAGAATATCTTCTTGGCTTGGTCTAATCAACAATTGTTTACCACCCTTCTTCAATATTGTGATGAAGCCAACTATTTTGTCTTTGTACTTGTCTATTTTTTTTTGATATTCCTCCCTTTTAGGCCATGCTATATCATCAAAATATTCATCTTGATGGAAAGGGAGGTCATCCGGGAAAAAGTATGGAGGAGAAACCTTGAACTTCTTAGGGATATCCTCTAAGGGATCCTCAATTTTAGGGTCAAGGTAAATTTCTTCAACAAGATTCCTTGTCATTGGTAGGTTGGGTAAATGGGAATTGGTTTCATCATCCATTGGTATAGTAATTCAAGTCAAATCCATATATAAGATACCACCCAACATAACAACAATTTTTCTAGATGAGCATTCCCCAAACATATGGGACATCTATGAACATAATGTCCATCATGAAGACTATCTTAGGATATCAATCAAGGAAGACCTTCAAGTTTTCTATCACACCATGCATGTGAATATCCATGGATTCAATCCTGCAGACATTTATGTAAGTCCTCAATGTGACTTCCAAACCTAATTGTCTCATTACCTTCAAGGCCATGACATTTTCACTCACCCTTGAGTTAAGCATATAGTTTTTCAAATGCTTATTTTTCATTTTTAGGGAAATGTAGAAAGGTGGGTGCTCATTATAGTGTGGTCTGAAGTGATTATTTTGCAGCATCACAGGAGGGTCTATAGGTTCACCTTGTACTCTAAATAATTTATCAACTTTGCTTCTCATCGAAGGGATCTTAATGATATCTGTTAGAGGTACATGCACGTTTATCTTTTCCAAGACATTATTTATGTCAATTTTCAAGTCTATGTCATTAGTCTTTGCCAAAGTACAACTAGGAGGAACATCGTCTGTAGGTAGAGGAGACTCTCGTCTAGGAAATATAGGGTCACTAATAGGAGCTTGGGGTGAATTTATTTGTCTAGTGTACACTTGTAATTCTCTCTTCCTAAGCTTCTCCCTTGATTCCTCATCCATTTTGTTTATGATCTCCATCCTATCCCTCCTGGTTGCTTCTCTCTTGTGCTCCTCAAGTTGTTCTGGTGTGATATTGAGGAAGTCTTGGGGAGATATGGGAAATATAGATTTTATGGTATCAAATACATTTATATGATCAGGTTCCCCATTAATCCTTGGGCATTCATGTTCCCAATGTGAATCCTCATAAGGTAGGCACCAAGGAGTCTCTTCTTGACTTATAACATTTGAAGGATCTAGAATGTTGGGAACCCTCTCTTCATTTGGAACCCTAGGTTTCCATTCTTAGATCTATCTTTGAGGTTGGACCCTAAAAGGAGACTTGGTGGCTTGCTAATGTGCCCTATCCAAATTAGTGATCTTGTTCATCATTAGGGTTTGATTTTTAGTGATATCATTTATTGCTTCTTCAATTCTTTGTGCCCATGGAGTGCTAATATCTTGAGTGGGCTCAACATTGTGTAATGTCCTTGTTTTGGTATCATCCTTGACTCTAGGTCATAGAAAGGTTCCACCTTATAGGTTGAAATATTAGCCTTGATTTTTTCAGCCAATTCTTGGGCCTCTTCAAGAATCTTTGGAGTCTTCTCCCTAAGAATGAACCCAAAATGTACTAGGAAGGCCTTAATATAGAGGAAATTTAGCAGATGATATTTCTTGGGGTGATGGTTGTTAAGTATTTGTTGGAGAAACCTTTCAAACTTGAAAAAAAACTATTTTACAGTTTTGTTCTCTATCTTTTTTATCTCAGTAAGTCGCAACAACAAGTTAGGGTCTTCCTTAGCACCCCATATTTTCCTAAAGGTCTCTTCAAATTGATCCCAGGTCTTGATACTGTTTCTACAGAGACTATTGTACCACCTCCTAACTTCATCGGTGAAAGTGGATGAGAAGAGTTCATCACCACATCTTCAACATCATCACTCACAAGATTAAGTTGGGAAAAGGCCCAAAAGTTATCCAAATGCTCTTCAACGATAGTTACATCATTACTGAAAAACTTGGGCAACCACTTTTCAAACTTAGGAGGCATTTTTTGAGAGTATCCTAGGATAGTAGACAGGTATAAATCCTTGAAGATATTGAATACCCATTGCTTTTGATCCATTTGAGATAAAGGAAGGTTTCCATTGAACAAGGATTTTATTACAAGTAAGTTGTGAGGAACTCTTCTCTTGTAGGTATTAGGAGTATTAGTATACCTCCTTTAGCTTTGTAGAGTCTCCAGATGGTCCCTCTAGGATCATAAAAGGAAGGTGAGGGAACTACCCTTTGTGGAGTCACCAAGTAAACTTGTAAGATAAGGGCTTCGGGATAATTTTACCAAATATTTTTTGTGAGGAGAATGAATCAATCCTCCTCGAAAATGGTGCCAAAATGTTATCATGGGATTTGCATTTGTGCAAAGCCCACCACAAGATCAAAAAATCTTGCATAACTATGGAAGAAACTATCATTGTTACCTTAGTAGGATCTTCCCTAATTTCAGTGATGGAAGAGGTCCACCACAAGGGAAGCTTCCTTGGTGACCTCAATGGATCAAATAACAAGTTTAGTAGCAAAGCCTACTACCCCCTATCTTGATCATCATTTAGTTGGTGTAGGTTTAGAAAGACGAAGAGGTTATGAGATAGTTTGTTGTACCTATCTGAAACAATAACACTTTTGCAACATATATATTTAACAATTACCAAGCTAAAGTATGAAACAATAACCTCTTTAGACACTACAAAAGATATATTGTAATGGTTGTTACAAAATTGCAGAAATAAATAATCTTATCAAAGAATTAAATGATTTGTAACAACAACAATAATTAGTACTAGAAAATACCACAATTGACCATGAAAAGTAAGCTTATAGCCAATACAATATTATCCAATTGTTAGAGGTGATTTCTAAGTGAGTTAAGCCACCTTTAGATGGGTGTATGCAACAAATAAATGTAGCTTCAGATGGATGTAGCAAACTTTTATAACAACAAAAAATCATATACTGAGTTTGTTAGGGTTAGAGTTAGTAGAGTTAGTGGAATACTTGAGAGATTTGAAAGAAATGTTTTATCAATCACTTTCACCACAAGAGTTAATTCTAGATTAGTGCCTTTCTAGGGCTATGGAGTCTCAAATACATTTAGGCTTGAAGGTTGATCTACTTGAAACCAAGAGTTAGAGACTAAACCTTAAAGTGTAAGCACATTTGGACTTTGGGATTTAGACTTTGAGGAGAAGGACGTCTAGGGTGCAAACACTTTTGGTCCCTAGACATAGTTTCTCCCTTCTTGTAGCTTCAACTAGGTCAAAGATCAATTTTCTAGGGATAAAATCCTAAAGCACTGACACTTTACGAATTTATGGTTCTAACCCTAGCAAGGAAAATTCACAAATTTTGGAGAAGTACAGCCTTGTGAGAGGAAGAAACACTTATGTTCCTCTTTTAGGATTTAAAAAAAACAAGACTTCTTGCAAAAAATAGAAATTTCACCATAAACATCAATAACATAACATAGAATTGTAGAAATCTACTTACTTCATCCAAGAAACCATGAAAATTTAACCCTAATTGCAGAGATATCCATTCAAAATCAGAAAACCATCCACAAGAGATCCATTCCAAGTGTCATGTCAGGGATGGCAGAAACAATAACTCCACACTTGATGTGTATTGCATTAGCTTCATAGGTGCATAAATCAACAATAAATGACTGATGGTATTCCATAACTAAAGATGTTTCCTATCACCTACGACTCTCCATATGTACATTACTATTACAAAACACAATCCCAAGGATTACATGTCCAACATTTCCCCCTTTAATTTGAAGGGGTGTGTGTGAGTCCAAGCATCATTATGAACTTCTCAAAATTTTCTCTTCCAAGCGCTTTGGTGAAGATGTATGCAATTTTCTTATGTGTGGAACAATGTCTTAAGTGAAAAGTCTTGGCCTCTACATGATATCGAATCAGGTGATACTTTGTGTTGATGTTCTTTGTTCGATCATAGAATCTAGGATTCTTGGCCAACTTGATTGCAAAAATATTGTCAACTAGAAGAGTGGTAGAATTTACTCGTTTCTCCTACAAATATTCAATATTTTTCCTGAGCCACACAATTTCCTTTGTCGCTTCTACAACTACCATATATTATGCGTCCGTTGTCGAATCTACTGGGACTGATTTTTTACGTGATCTCCAAGAGACAACTGTTGATCCAAGACTCATGAGAGAACCTGAATTTGACACTCCATTTTCTTTATCCCATCAAAGTCTGAATCATAATCTCCAAATATGTTGAAGTCATCTACCTTAGAGTACTTGAGTCCAAAATCTTGAGTTCCTTTCAAGTATTTTAGAACTCTCTTTGCAGCAGACCAATGTCCTTCAGAAGGCTTTTGCATGAACCTAGAAAGAAGCCCAACAACAAATGAAATGCTTAGTCTGATGGTAGTAAGATAGATAAGAATTCCCACAAGCTATCTATATTTGGTTGCATCCTCAAATTCATTCCCTTCTTTTGATGTGAGTTTCAAATTCTATTCCATTGGAGTAGAAACAAGAGTGCACTCAGCCATGCCAAACTTGTTCAATAGTTCTCCAATGTACTTCTTATGGGAGATGAAAATGTACTTTGCATTTTGGATCACTTTGATTCCCAAATAGTAGTGAAGATGTCCCAAATATGTCATCTTGAAGCCTTTCTTCAACTCTTTCTTTATGGATGCAATGTAGTTCTCATTGTTCCTTGTTATAAACATATCATCTACATATACTATAAGATATAAAATTATTTTTCAACAAATGAACACTGTCATATTTAATATGACCAAATATAACATGCTACAAAAGACTATATGGAATTATACATGAGGCATGATGAGGGAGGTATGTAACAGTGTATGTATGGGTAGATGTCCCATTCAGCTTCAATAGTCTTCCATCTTCAATTCCGGTCATGACAACCATGTTGTCAAAATCCTTCCTTATCTCAACTTTTCCACCGAACATATCAATAGATTGGCCTTGTTGTATGATGTGCACAAGGGACAACAAACTTCTTTGCAGCTCAAGAAGATAGAGTACATTATGCAGAAGAACATTTGAGAGTCCATGAAACTTAGGCCTTATGGTGCCCATTCCTGAAGGTTTGAGACTGGACTTGTCTGCAAAATATACTATGCCATTTACATTGTCATCGAAATATTCGAAGAAATCTCTTCAAAATGTCGTGATAGGTCGCGCTTGTATCAAGAAGCCATGCATCTCCCCAAGAAGCAAGTGAAGTATTAAACAGATCTTCAGCTACTCCTATATTGCAATGAGAAACAACAAAATGAACAAGTGTTTTACCTTCCGCTGATTTTGAAGTTTTACCTATGTCTTCTTTGACCTTCTACCATGGAAATTTGTAGTCAGTGGCTTCTTGTGACCCATTCATTTCACAATGGTTACAATGAAGATCAAATTTCTCACAGGGATTATGCCAACACCCCTTACCTATGATCTTCTTCTTTCTGTGTTGTTTATTACTGCCTTTATGTTGTCCATCAAATGAAGTGCTTTCAAGACCCATGCTGCCAAATGGAGGAGGTGTTGAAAGTGCACCCATGCTGCCAAATGGAGGAGGTGTTGAAAGTGCACCAAGGGACTGGTGTCAAAACCAAGAAAGTGAATTCATGTATATATTGAGTTACACATAAAATAAACTTGGATTTGCATACTCAAGAGGATAGAAATCCTTTTACATCTTTATCAAAATGCCCTCTGTTGGAAAGAGGGAAAATATATATAAAGCATAGGTATAAGTTCTTTTGAGATTTTGAGTCCTCATATCCCAGTTTATGCTAGCTGCTTGTAACCATTAGATTCTACTTCACACCGTAAACAGTTAGGCCCTACTTGTTTATTGCCTTAGAGAAAAGAGATGCTCTTACAACCAGCACTACCAACAAAAAACGACATGTACATTTGCACAAAGAACACAACAAAAAACGACATGTACATTTGCACAAAGAACACACCAGTACTACCAACAAAAATTTAGCCTGCTCGTTTCAAATGCTATCAGATTTTGCCTACAAATATTGCCTTCAACTCGTGCGAATTCGTGCCATCTAGGGTTTACCAAACAAATGCTATTAGATTCTAGTAAGGAAAGGCGAATTTGTAGTGTGAGGTCGCGTGAGGAATTCGTGAGGAATTAAATGAGTTCGTTGCACCTTTCAATGCTCTAAACGACTGGTCCTAGGCTTCTCTCAATATCAGAGGTCGACTAATTCCTACACTTGACACAGTTAATAGGGGGATATACACGGAGATTTCAGTCGAGGGAGGATTGATACGAAAACCCTAACTGATAATTGTTAAATCTCTTTTCTGCTCTTTAGGAGACATTGCGTGAGGAAAAAGAACAGGCAGAGACCCCATGATTATATCCGTTTCATTCTCCATTGGATATATGGATATGCATGTGAGGTGTGTGAGAGGAAACGATAGTGAGAGGTCACATGAGGCATCGGATGTTGTGTGAATCAAACGTGTATCGAGGTGCAGCAAATTGGAACAGTCGTGAGGATGAATGAGGTCGCGAGTGGAGTGGTGAGAGGTGTAGCATTTTAGGGTTTCAAAAGTGCAGTGAGGAGGCCGGTCGAGAACGCAAGGAGCGAATAAGTGAGGAATATGTATCTTAGTTCGAGGGCGTGAGTAATGGAGACTGTTCTTGATGGAGCTTAGACTGGAACGCAGAAGAATGCAGGGGAAGAGGGATAGACAGACGTGGACATTTTCAACAGACTAGGAAAACGCTAGGGCAGGGAATCTATTCATGGAGTTATTGGTGCTGGCTCTGGTACCAATGTCAAGCCAGGGATGGCAGAAAAGATAACTCCACAATTGATGTGTATTGCATTAGCTTCATACGTGCATAAATAGAACAATAAATCACTGATGGTTTTTCATAACTAAAGAAGTTGCAATTCAAAAGATTACATATAGAGAATGAGAGAGAAAGACCAATAACCCCTAAGGGGATGGAAATTTCAGAAGCAGCTCTCACAATGTTGAGGAAAAGATGATGATAAAATGAAAGTGAAGCTTAGTACTTTTATATGAGGTTACTCTAACATATTTTTCCATATAATATGTCAGCAACAAAATATAAGTGGGGTCGATTCCTCATTTAACCCTTACAAATGATTAAATGAAAAAAATAAATTATAATGAGCCAAACATGTGAGACGTCATGGGCAAGGAGGAGGCCTCTAAAGTCCATGTGGATCCAATCTAGAGCAAGGTGGGAGCAAGTAATGTCTCTCTTCATCCCATGTCATGCCAACCATCATCAATACCCTATGTGCGCACTAAACTCTAGTTGTGTCATTGATCCAGGAGGATCCATGAATGCTCGCAAAGGTCCAGGAGGATCTAGAACATCCATAGAGGTCCAGAAAGGTTCTGAAATGTTTAAAATTCAAATATCTCAAATTCTCTAAAAAAAAACGCCATCAATGCGTAGAGCTTAGCGATAACTTTCCAACGGTGCAAAAATTGTCTTAAACAGAGTTCGTATGCAAACAATATGGCTAGTCAAAGTTCGAGTCAACTAGGTCAAAGGTCAAAGTCAAAGGGGTCGAGGTGACACATGTCACCACTGTAAGGGTGACATGTCACACGAGCATACAACTTTACAAAGATGATGTGGCCACATGCCAAGGGGCCACATGACATGACCATACGATGAATGGGCAAGTGATGTGGCAATTGTACAAGTTACATGGACTAGTTGTTTGTTGACACATGGTAAGGATAGACCAATGAGAGACTGTCATGTGGCAACCTCCCATTGGCCATTAATGATTAAGGTTTATTAAAATTATGGGAGTTGACGGGAGTCGAACCCGTCACCTCCATAAACCTTACCCAAGCCTTTGTTACCAATGTGCCATACAAATGTTACTTAACCATATTGGGTGCCAAATTTATTTGAATTGATGTATTGTAATGGGTGGCGACAAAAAGGGTCAAGGGTTCTATTGTTGTATCATATAACCGTAACCATAATCTCTGCGAAGGGTTTAAAATATATGCCACACACACACACACACACACACACACATATATATATAAAACAACCACTATATATTATAACTAAAAACGAGGTTCGCAGAGGATCGAATTGGTGACCTCATCCATGCTAACCAAATGTCTTAATCGTTGCATCAAAGGCGCCTCGTTTTAAGGCAATTCCCACGACATTGTATTTAATGTCGACCATGGAATCCAAAATGGAGTTAAGGGTTCACGACCTATTTAATGGGTGTGCGAACCAAGGATGGGACACACACTCATTAATATGTAGAGTACGATCTCAAAGTTTGTGCCAAGGGCAATAGGGCTTTCAGGTTACATCGTAAAGCATGTTGAGGGGTCCCTTGATAGAATTTTAAGAACTTCATATTCATTTTTCACGATTTTTCACAAGGAATCCAATGGCGCACTTTGTTTTTGGGTTTGAGCAATGCAAAAAAAGGTCATTGTAAAACACAAGAATTTGAGCATTAATAAAGAGGTCTCTAATGGAAGCGGACCTAGAGACTTAGCCCAAATTGGGTGAATTCTGTTATCAAACTTGTGTATGTGATATTATCATTGTTGTTCATTTTGTACTAAGTTATTTGTAAGTCTTTTATCATTAAAGTGTATTTGGTTAGATAAATATTTCACATGTAAATTGCAAACAGTTAAACGATCATTATTATTTCGAAAATCAAGTAGATGTTTATATGTATTTAAAAACTAATAAGCATCTAAAGATTTTTCAGATCAAGTTGGTATCATAGCAAGTTTGAAAAGTGTTTGAAAGTGAATGTTTACAATAGCTAAATCAAACTTGGTAAAGGAGAGCTTGCAAGTTATAATTCTAAGATTGAAATAAGACTTTGTAAGCATAAGATGGATTCTGAAGAAAAGGAAGGAGAAGATCCTCCCACGAGTCCAGAGGAAATGATGGATACACTTTGCTCGATGAGAGATATAATAGATGATTTGCAACGAAGAATTCAAAATCCCGTAAGTGGAGAATATTTGGTAAAAGGAGGAGGAAGTGAAGGTGGTGGACCTTCAGAGCCCCCTTCACGATCCTCATCATAGTCTTTTTCTAGGGNGACCTCATCATCAAAGTCCACTTTTATAGAACTTAGCTGATTAGTAACCATATTATATTCATTTAAATGATCTGCAACATAGCCACCTTCTAACATATTCATATTAAATAATATCTTCATTAGAAATACCTTATTGGACATCAAGGGTTTTTCATACAGTTTAGCCAATGTGTTCATTAGATCCTTCGTTGTCTTTTCTTTCAAAATATTGAAAGCCATTGACGTTCTCAGGCTCAACCATATCGTTCCTAGTTCCTTTCTATCAAGAACCTGCCATTCTTCGTCTTTCATGGCCGTTGACTTTTTTGCAATTCCACCCAATGGTAGGAATAGATCCTTATAATACAAATAATCGTCCATCTGCATCTTCCATAACTGGTAGTTTTGGCCATTAAATTTCTCGACCCTAAACTTTCCATCTTCCTCCATTTCTCCCACTTGAACCAAGAACTCTCTTTTCCTGTGAGTTACCTTTCGCTCTGATACCAGTTGTTAGAAAAAAAGGATCACAGAGCAATACAATAAGACAAATGTGGAAATAAAACACATAAGATACAAAATACAATAGAGACACAGATATACGTGGTTCACCCGGTGTGGGCTACATCTACCAGAGAAAATTTCAGGTCCTTCCTTTATTATTATCCAACAAATGAAGGGATAAAACCTACAACACATCTGCTGTAACTTCCTCTTCTTTCTCTCACAATATCCTCTCTCATAATAAAATATTTTCAATGATACATAGCCACAATACAATTCCCTCATAAAAGAGGGTTTCCTTCTAGGGAAAAAAAACTTAACACAACTTCTACCATCATATCTGTGAACTTATAATGAATGGTCCAAATTTACTATGAAATTACAATATACATTTACAAGGAAAATTTTCCTTCAGGGGCCTACTTGCCCCTGGACCCTGCAGGGGGTGAAAGCCCCCCTTGCAACCCCCCATGCGTGGAGGGGTGTACAGTCTTCATAGGGTATAAACACGACTAAAAAAAAAGACCTATGAATCAAGAATACAATAAGGCTCCAAAAACAACAACTACATCTCATCTCTGCACTGTTTTTGACTGTTTTCTACTGCAACGCCCCTGATCCTGGTGAAAAACAAGATCTCGGGTACTCTGCCCAGATTATGGGCTTCCAGCCCATCTGTGTGCCATCATGACTGAATTTTCTCATACCAAGCCCATATGTCAATCATTCAAGGTTCCACGAATGTGAGAGATGATGTTTTATGGTGGTGAGTCACTAGATGACCCACTGTTCTCCATCACACATTCCAAGGTCCTGCAAAATATACACAATGTCCTGGTTACAAGCCTAGGACGTCCCTCAAAGAACCATATTAGGGCCATCCAATACAAAACAAAGTATACAACAAGGATATCCAAGGTCCATAAGAAACATTAGTCCTTAAAGCATGTAAAGTAAGTTGTAACTTAAGATATAAGCCATGTAAAAAAATCACCTCAATATCCCCTTCAAGCATCACACTAGCCCATGACCCCATGTGAGTTGACAAGTTCGAGTATGGGAGGGCCTTCATCCAACCCTATTAGGTGATCCACCTAGACAGGAAATAAAATAACCCAAGTAGATGGATAGGTCTCGAGGGAAGCAAGAAATAAAGAAAAGTAAGTGTGAAAGTGATATGGTTTTAGGGATTACTTCATGGTGTATGTTGTAATTTAATCCATTTCTATGAGTGCCTTTGTGGAGGGCACATTTGATATTGATTCACCTCATTCTTAGGCACTATTTTTTCCAATCCCCCTTTATATACCATCCTACTAGTCTGCTTATCATATTTGCAAGTCCCCTTTTATAAGGTTTCAAGTTATAACATTGTCATTTGGGACTGGGGTGAGTACTGAAAGGGTAGAGCTCAAGTTTGGACTAGATTTTGGAATTCCTTTGATATCATTCATTTATTTCTTTAGCATCATTTTCTTATTCTATTAGTAGCAACTGCAATCATCCTTTGTGCATGCAACCTCTCTTCTCATGAGAAAATGGACCATGACCCATTACCGAATTTTAGTACACTATGAAAGGATCCAAGACGGAAAGTGTTGAGTATGGTGGGGAAAGAAATGTTACCCTTATGAGGGCCCCCTAGTAGTACCCCTTTTCCATAGGCAGTGACAACATGGCACTAGGGAATAGAAGCTGACCACCAAGGTGAAACAAGGAAATTGACACAAATTCCCAAGCTAGTGATCAATTATCCAACTTCATCCAAAGATATCCATCCACATGCCCAACAAATTAAGCACAACACTTTTCATGAAATAAGGACTAACATACCTCATGGTGATAATGGATTACCATCTCCCATACACTGGGTTGCTTGGATGTGATGAGACTTGGTTGACTTGTATCTGTAAAAGTGATGAGGGGGGATTTTGGGTTGCCATTTGTGGACATGTTGATCATCATCATGGTCAGGATCATGTTCCCCATTGCAGGGCACAAGAAACAATCTCATCTAGTTACCCCTAGGCATGGCGGGGTAACATTTGGCTCCAACTTGGAGACATGTGCTCACCATAGAGCTCATGAGAACCTCAAAATATTTGGTTGTCCAAGACCTGTAATCCTGCACCCACTTCAAACAACAACACCCTTTATATGTATCACTCGGTGGATATGATCCACCAAAGTTAGTGATAAATCCAAAATCATGTTGAAAAGATTTTTTTTTCTACTAAGCTACAAAATGATAAAGAAATAATACACAATGATTAAGTGCAGTTTCCTAACATGTATTCATTATGTACAAATGAGAATGCGATATATACAAGAAAGATGCAAGACTATACTAGCGTGAATGCATGATGCAATATATATACAAATGCAATGCAGGATGCAAATGCCCTACCTACACTAATCTATGTTAGTTGCAGGAAGCAAGTCTCTTCCCCATGATGGGGCTTGAGAAGGAATCCACTAATGGGTAGTGGACATCTCCTTCTCTGCAACATGGATACGTAGTAGGAACCATTGATAGACTTCCCTTCAATTATGTAGGGGCCAAGCCAAAAAATTTAAAACTTCTTATGTGTATCAGGATGGCCCTTCCTTGCATCCCACTCTAAGACCAATTGTCCTTGTTTCTAATCCTCTTCTTTGAGATCAATTTTTTCTTGAATTACCTTGGTATATTTCTTTGAGGGAGAGGGGTGGGATTCTATTATAAGAATATCTTCTTGGCTTGGTCTAATCAACAATTGTTTACCACCCTTCTTCAATATTGTGATGAAGCCAACTATTTTGTCTTTGTACTTGTCTATTTTTTTTTGATATTCCTCCCTTTTAGGCCATGCTATATCATCAAAATATTCATCTTGATGGAAAGGGAGGTCATCCGGGAAAAAGTATGGAGGAGAAACCTTGAACTTCTTAGGGATATCCTCTAAGGGATCCTCAATTTTAGGGTCAAGGTAAATTTCTTCAACAAGATTCCTTGTCATTGGTAGGTTGGGTAAATGGGAATTGGTTTCATCATCCATTGGTATAGTAATTCAAGTCAAATCCATATATAAGATACCACCCAACATAACAACAATTTTTCTAGATGAGCATTCCCCAAACATATGGGACATCTATGAACATAATGTCCATCATGAAGACTATCTTAGGATATCAATCAAGGAAGACCTTCAAGTTTTCTATCACACCATGCATGTGAATATCCATGGATTCAATCCTGCAGACATTTATGTAAGTCCTCAATGTGACTTCCAAACCTAATTGTCTCATTACCTTCAAGGCCATGACATTTTCACTCACCCTTGAGTTAAGCATATAGTTTTTCAAATGCTTATTTTTCATTTTTAGGGAAATGTAGAAAGGTGGGTGCTCATTATAGTGTGGTCTGAAGTGATTATTTTGCAGCATCACAGGAGGGTCTATAGGTTCACCTTGTACTCTAAATAATTTATCAACTTTGCTTCTCATCGAAGGGATCTTAATGATATCTGTTAGAGGTACATGCACGTTTATCTTTTCCAAGACATTATTTATGTCAATTTTCAAGTCTATGTCATTAGTCTTTGCCAAAGTACAACTAGGAGGAACATCGTCTGTAGGTAGAGGAGACTCTCGTCTAGGAAATATAGGGTCACTAATAGGAGCTTGGGGTGAATTTATTTGTCTAGTGTACACTTGTAATTCTCTCTTCCTAAGCTTCTCCCTTGATTCCTCATCCATTTTGTTTATGATCTCCATCCTATCCCTCCTGGTTGCTTCTCTCTTGTGCTCCTCAAGTTGTTCTGGTGTGATATTGAGGAAGTCTTGGGGAGATATGGGAAATATAGATTTTATGGTATCAAATACATTTATATGATCAGGTTCCCCATTAATCCTTGGGCATTCATGTTCCCAATGTGAATCCTCATAAGGTAGGCACCAAGGAGTCTCTTCTTGACTTATAACATTTGAAGGATCTAGAATGTTGGGAACCCTCTCTTCATTTGGAACCCTAGGTTTCCATTCTTAGATCTATCTTTGAGGTTGGACCCTAAAAGGAGACTTGGTGGCTTGCTAATGTGCCCTATCCAAATTAGTGATCTTGTTCATCATTAGGGTTTGATTTTTAGTGATATCATTTATTGCTTCTTCAATTCTTTGTGCCCATGGAGTGCTAATATCTTGAGTGGGCTCAACATTGTGTAATGTCCTTGTTTTGGTATCATCCTTGACTCTAGGTCATAGAAAGGTTCCACCTTATAGGTTGAAATATTAGCCTTGATTTTTTCAGCCAATTCTTGGGCCTCTTCAAGAATCTTTGGAGTCTTCTCCCTAAGAATGAACCCAAAATGTACTAGGAAGGCCTTAATATAGAGGAAATTTAGCAGATGATATTTCTTGGGGTGATGGTTGTTAAGTATTTGTTGGAGAAACCTTTCAAACTTGAAAAAAAACTATTTTACAGTTTTGTTCTCTATCTTTTTTATCTCAGTAAGTCGCAACAACAAGTTAGGGTCTTCCTTAGCACCCCATATTTTCCTAAAGGTCTCTTCAAATTGATCCCAGGTCTTGATACTGTTTCTACAGAGACTATTGTACCACCTCCTAACTTCATCGGTGAAAGTGGATGAGAAGAGTTCATCACCACATCTTCAACATCATCACTCACAAGATTAAGTTGGGAAAAGGCCCAAAAGTTATCCAAATGCTCTTCAACGATAGTTACATCATTACTGAAAAACTTGGGCAACCACTTTTCAAACTTAGGAGGCATTTTTTGAGAGTATCCTAGGATAGTAGACAGGTATAAATCCTTGAAGATATTGAATACCCATTGCTTTTGATCCATTTGAGATAAAGGAAGGTTTCCATTGAACAAGGATTTTATTACAAGTAAGTTGTGAGGAACTCTTCTCTTGTAGGTATTAGGAGTATTAGTATACCTCCTTTAGCTTTGTAGAGTCTCCAGATGGTCCCTCTAGGATCATAAAAGGAAGGTGAGGGAACTACCCTTTGTGGAGTCACCAAGTAAACTTGTAAGATAAGGGCTTCGGGATAATTTTACCAAATATTTTTTGTGAGGAGAATGAATCAATCCTCCTCGAAAATGGTGCCAAAATGTTATCATGGGATTTGCATTTGTGCAAAGCCCACCACAAGATCAAAAAATCTTGCATAACTATGGAAGAAACTATCATTGTTACCTTAGTAGGATCTTCCCTAATTTCAGTGATGGAAGAGGTCCACCACAAGGGAAGCTTCCTTGGTGACCTCAATGGATCAAATAACAAGTTTAGTAGCAAAGCCTACTACCCCCTATCTTGATCATCATTTAGTTGGTGTAGGTTTAGAAAGACGAAGAGGTTATGAGATAGTTTGTTGTACCTATCTGAAACAATAACACTTTTGCAACATATATATTTAACAATTACCAAGCTAAAGTATGAAACAATAACCTCTTTAGACACTACAAAAGATATATTGTAATGGTTGTTACAAAATTGCAGAAATAAATAATCTTATCAAAGAATTAAATGATTTGTAACAACAACAATAATTAGTACTAGAAAATACCACAATTGACCATGAAAAGTAAGCTTATAGCCAATACAATATTATCCAATTGTTAGAGGTGATTTCTAAGTGAGTTAAGCCACCTTTAGATGGGTGTATGCAACAAATAAATGTAGCTTCAGATGGATGTAGCAAACTTTTATAACAACAAAAAATCATATACTGAGTTTGTTAGGGTTAGAGTTAGTAGAGTTAGTGGAATACTTGAGAGATTTGAAAGAAATGTTTTATCAATCACTTTCACCACAAGAGTTAATTCTAGATTAGTGCCTTTCTAGGGCTATGGAGTCTCAAATACATTTAGGCTTGAAGGTTGATCTACTTGAAACCAAGAGTTAGAGACTAAACCTTAAAGTGTAAGCACATTTGGACTTTGGGATTTAGACTTTGAGGAGAAGGACGTCTAGGGTGCAAACACTTTTGGTCCCTAGACATAGTTTCTCCCTTCTTGTAGCTTCAACTAGGTCAAAGATCAATTTTCTAGGGATAAAATCCTAAAGCACTGACACTTTACGAATTTATGGTTCTAACCCTAGCAAGGAAAATTCACAAATTTTGGAGAAGTACAGCCTTGTGAGAGGAAGAAACACTTATGTTCCTCTTTTAGGATTTAAAAAAAACAAGACTTCTTGCAAAAAATAGAAATTTCACCATAAACATCAATAACATAACATAGAATTGTAGAAATCTACTTACTTCATCCAAGAAACCATGAAAATTTAACCCTAATTGCAGAGATATCCATTCAAAATCAGAAAACCATCCACAAGAGATCCATTCCAAGTGTCATGTCAGGGATGGCAGAAACAATAACTCCACACTTGATGTGTATTGCATTAGCTTCATAGGTGCATAAATCAACAATAAATGACTGATGGTATTCCATAACTAAAGATGTTTCCTATCACCTACGACTCTCCATATGTACATTACTATTACAAAACACAATCCCAAGGATTACATGTCCAACATTTCCCCCTTTAATTTGAAGGGGTGTGTGTGAGTCCAAGCATCATTATGAACTTCTCAAAATTTTCTCTTCCAAGCGCTTTGGTGAAGATGTATGCAATTTTCTTATGTGTGGAACAATGTCTTAAGTGAAAAGTCTTGGCCTCTACATGATATCGAATCAGGTGATACTTTGTGTTGATGTTCTTTGTTCGATCATAGAATCTAGGATTCTTGGCCAACTTGATTGCAAAAATATTGTCAACTAGAAGAGTGGTAGAATTTACTCGTTTCTCCTACAAATATTCAATATTTTTCCTGAGCCACACAATTTCCTTTGTCGCTTCTACAACTACCATATATTATGCGTCCGTTGTCGAATCTACTGGGACTGATTTTTTACGTGATCTCCAAGAGACAACTGTTGATCCAAGACTCATGAGAGAACCTGAATTTGACACTCCATTTTCTTTATCCCATCAAAGTCTGAATCATAATCTCCAAATATGTTGAAGTCATCTACCTTAGAGTACTTGAGTCCAAAATCTTGAGTTCCTTTCAAGTATTTTAGAACTCTCTTTGCAGCAGACCAATGTCCTTCAGAAGGCTTTTGCATGAACCTAGAAAGAAGCCCAACAACAAATGAAATGCTTAGTCTGATGGTAGTAAGATAGATAAGAATTCCCACAAGCTATCTATATTTGGTTGCATCCTCAAATTCATTCCCTTCTTTTGATGTGAGTTTCAAATTCTATTCCATTGGAGTAGAAACAAGAGTGCACTCAGCCATGCCAAACTTGTTCAATAGTTCTCCAATGTACTTCTTATGGGAGATGAAAATGTACTTTGCATTTTGGATCACTTTGATTCCCAAATAGTAGTGAAGATGTCCCAAATATGTCATCTTGAAGCCTTTCTTCAACTCTTTCTTTATGGATGCAATGTAGTTCTCATTGTTCCTTGTTATAAACATATCATCTACATATACTATAAGATATAAAATTATTTTTCAACAAATGAACACTGTCATATTTAATATGACCAAATATAACATGCTACAAAAGACTATATGGAATTATACATGAGGCATGATGAGGGAGGTATGTAACAGTGTATGTATGGGTAGATGTCCCATTCAGCTTCAATAGTCTTCCATCTTCAATTCCGGTCATGACAACCATGTTGTCAAAATCCTTCCTTATCTCAACTTTTCCACCGAACATATCAATAGATTGGCCTTGTTGTATGATGTGCACAAGGGACAACAAACTTCTTTGCAGCTCAAGAAGATAGAGTACATTATGCAGAAGAACATTTGAGAGTCCATGAAACTTAGGCCTTATGGTGCCCATTCCTGAAGGTTTGAGACTGGACTTGTCTGCAAAATATACTATGCCATTTACATTGTCATCGAAATATTCGAAGAAATCTCTTCAAAATGTCGTGATAGGTCGCGCTTGTATCAAGAAGCCATGCATCTCCCCAAGAAGCAAGTGAAGTATTAAACAGATCTTCAGCTACTCCTATATTGCAATGAGAAACAACAAAATGAACAAGTGTTTTACCTTCCGCTGATTTTGAAGTTTTACCTATGTCTTCTTTGACCTTCTACCATGGAAATTTGTAGTCAGTGGCTTCTTGTGACCCATTCATTTCACAATGGTTACAATGAAGATCAAATTTCTCACAGGGATTATGCCAACACCCCTTACCTATGATCTTCTTCTTTCTGTGTTGTTTATTACTGCCTTTATGTTGTCCATCAAATGAAGTGCTTTCAAGACCCATGCTGCCAAATGGAGGAGGTGTTGAAAGTGCACCCATGCTGCCAAATGGAGGAGGTGTTGAAAGTGCACCAAGGGACTGGTGTCAAAACCAAGAAAGTGAATTCATGTATATATTGAGTTACACATAAAATAAACTTGGATTTGCATACTCAAGAGGATAGAAATCCTTTTACATCTTTATCAAAATGCCCTCTGTTGGAAAGAGGGAAAATATATATAAAGCATAGGTATAAGTTCTTTTGAGATTTTGAGTCCTCATATCCCAGTTTATGCTAGCTGCTTGTAACCATTAGATTCTACTTCACACCGTAAACAGTTAGGCCCTACTTGTTTATTGCCTTAGAGAAAAGAGATGCTCTTACAACCAGCACTACCAACAAAAAACGACATGTACATTTGCACAAAGAACACAACAAAAAACGACATGTACATTTGCACAAAGAACACACCAGTACTACCAACAAAAATTTAGCCTGCTCGTTTCAAATGCTATCAGATTTTGCCTACAAATATTGCCTTCAACTCGTGCGAATTCGTGCCATCTAGGGTTTACCAAACAAATGCTATTAGATTCTAGTAAGGAAAGGCGAATTTGTAGTGTGAGGTCGCGTGAGGAATTCGTGAGGAATTAAATGAGTTCGTTGCACCTTTCAATGCTCTAAACGACTGGTCCTAGGCTTCTCTCAATATCAGAGGTCGACTAATTCCTACACTTGACACAGTTAATAGGGGGATATACACGGAGATTTCAGTCGAGGGAGGATTGATACGAAAACCCTAACTGATAATTGTTAAATCTCTTTTCTGCTCTTTAGGAGACATTGCGTGAGGAAAAAGAACAGGCAGAGACCCCATGATTATATCCGTTTCATTCTCCATTGGATATATGGATATGCATGTGAGGTGTGTGAGAGGAAACGATAGTGAGAGGTCACATGAGGCATCGGATGTTGTGTGAATCAAACGTGTATCGAGGTGCAGCAAATTGGAACAGTCGTGAGGATGAATGAGGTCGCGAGTGGAGTGGTGAGAGGTGTAGCATTTTAGGGTTTCAAAAGTGCAGTGAGGAGGCCGGTCGAGAACGCAAGGAGCGAATAAGTGAGGAATATGTATCTTAGTTCGAGGGCGTGAGTAATGGAGACTGTTCTTGATGGAGCTTAGACTGGAACGCAGAAGAATGCAGGGGAAGAGGGATAGACAGACGTGGACATTTTCAACAGACTAGGAAAACGCTAGGGCAGGGAATCTATTCATGGAGTTATTGGTGCTGGCTCTGGTACCAATGTCAAGCCAGGGATGGCAGAAAAGATAACTCCACAATTGATGTGTATTGCATTAGCTTCATACGTGCATAAATAGAACAATAAATCACTGATGGTTTTTCATAACTAAAGAAGTTGCAATTCAAAAGATTACATATAGAGAATGAGAGAGAAAGACCAATAACCCCTAAGGGGATGGAAATTTCAGAAGCAGCTCTCACAATGTTGAGGAAAAGATGATGATAAAATGAAAGTGAAGCTTAGTACTTTTATATGAGGTTACTCTAACATATTTTTCCATATAATATGTCAGCAACAAAATATAAGTGGGGTCGATTCCTCATTTAACCCTTACAAATGATTAAATGAAAAAAATAAATTATAATGAGCCAAACATGTGAGACGTCATGGGCAAGGAGGAGGCCTCTAAAGTCCATGTGGATCCAATCTAGAGCAAGGTGGGAGCAAGTAATGTCTCTCTTCATCCCATGTCATGCCAACCATCATCAATACCCTATGTGCGCACTAAACTCTAGTTGTGTCATTGATCCAGGAGGATCCATGAATGCTCGCAAAGGTCCAGGAGGATCTAGAACATCCATAGAGGTCCAGAAAGGTTCTGAAATGTTTAAAATTCAAATATCTCAAATTCTCTAAAAAAAAACGCCATCAATGCGTAGAGCTTAGCGATAACTTTCCAACGGTGCAAAAATTGTCTTAAACAGAGTTCGTATGCAAACAATATGGCTAGTCAAAGTTCGAGTCAACTAGGTCAAAGGTCAAAGTCAAAGGGGTCGAGGTGACACATGTCACCACTGTAAGGGTGACATGTCACACGAGCATACAACTTTACAAAGATGATGTGGCCACATGCCAAGGGGCCACATGACATGACCATACGATGAATGGGCAAGTGATGTGGCAATTGTACAAGTTACATGGACTAGTTGTTTGTTGACACATGGTAAGGATAGACCAATGAGAGACTGTCATGTGGCAACCTCCCATTGGCCATTAATGATTAAGGTTTATTAAAATTATGGGAGTTGACGGGAGTCGAACCCGTCACCTCCATAAACCTTACCCAAGCCTTTGTTACCAATGTGCCATACAAATGTTACTTAACCATATTGGGTGCCAAATTTATTTGAATTGATGTATTGTAATGGGTGGCGACAAAAAGGGTCAAGGGTTCTATTGTTGTATCATATAACCGTAACCATAATCTCTGCGAAGGGTTTAAAATATATGCCACACACACACACACACACACACACACATATATATATAAAACAACCACTATATATTATAACTAAAAACGAGGTTCGCAGAGGATCGAATTGGTGACCTCATCCATGCTAACCAAATGTCTTAATCGTTGCATCAAAGGCGCCTCGTTTTAAGGCAATTCCCACGACATTGTATTTAATGTCGACCATGGAATCCAAAATGGAGTTAAGGGTTCACGACCTATTTAATGGGTGTGCGAACCAAGGATGGGACACACACTCATTAATATGTAGAGTACGATCTCAAAGTTTGTGCCAAGGGCAATAGGGCTTTCAGGTTACATCGTAAAGCATGTTGAGGGGTCCCTTGATAGAATTTTAAGAACTTCATATTCATTTTTCACGATTTTTCACAAGGAATCCAATGGCGCACTTTGTTTTTGGGTTTGAGCAATGCAAAAAAAGGTCATTGTAAAACACAAGAATTTGAGCATTAATAAAGAGGTCTCTAATGGAAGCGGACCTAGAGACTTAGCCCAAATTGGGTGAATTCTGTTATCAAACTTGTGTATGTGATATTATCATTGTTGTTCATTTTGTACTAAGTTATTTGTAAGTCTTTTATCATTAAAGTGTATTTGGTTAGATAAATATTTCACATGTAAATTGCAAACAGTTAAACGATCATTATTATTTCGAAAATCAAGTAGATGTTTATATGTATTTAAAAACTAATAAGCATCTAAAGATTTTTCAGATCAAGTTGGTATCATAGCAAGTTTGAAAAGTGTTTGAAAGTGAATGTTTACAATAGCTAAATCAAACTTGGTAAAGGAGAGCTTGCAAGTTATAATTCTAAGATTGAAATAAGACTTTGTAAGCATAAGATGGATTCTGAAGAAAAGGAAGGAGAAGATCCTCCCACGAGTCCAGAGGAAATGATGGATACACTTTGCTCGATGAGAGATATAATAGATGATTTGCAACGAAGAATTCAAAATCCCGTAAGTGGAGAATATTTGGTAAAAGGAGGAGGAAGTGAAGGTGGTGGACCTTCAGAGCCCCCTTCACGATCCTCATCATAGTCTTTTTCTAGGGCAAGTGAACATTCTTCTCATCAAATAGTAATCTGGCTTCATTAAAATTGGATCTCAAGTTTGAATTGCCGACCTATGATGGAGAATTGAATGCCAAGAAATTGGACAAGTGGATCAAGCAATAGAGGTATATTGGAGAGTTCAAAAGATCATGGACGAAGTTGCAAGGATGAAGTTAGTTTCTCTTCAACTAAGTGGCACGACCTTAATATGGTGGGAGAGTAAGATGCAAGTTGATTGTGTTCAAAAGGGTGAAGTGATCTCTTCCCGAGATAAGTTTACTAAGGCTATAAGAAAACAAGTATATCCATTGTCTTATACACAAATGACAATAATAGAATGGCAACATTAAAGGTAGGGTAAAGGACAAAATATTCAAGCATATACACATGAATTCAAAAAGATAGAATTGTCCTTAGGGATTTCGTTGTATACCCATGAAACTATTATAAAGTATATTGGTGGCATGCACTCATATCTTCTTCACACCATTTTAATGTTTAACCCTCTAACATTGATAAAGTGTCAGTACAAGATACACATTAGCGGCTAGTAAGGGTAAGCATGCGGTCGAAGATAAGAAGCCATACAAGTTTGAAAAGAAACTGAAAGGTAAATGGAAGAGTAAGAAATCAACTACAGTAAAGCAAGCTGAGGGAATACCTACATGTTCCCACTGTAAGAAGAAGGGACATGAAGAATCACAATGTTGGAAACTGCATCCATAATTATGACCGAAGAAGTTTAAGGATAAAGGGAAGAAAAATACTGTTGCATCAGCTCATCAAGATCTAGAGTCAGATTCTAGGGATGAATCTAAGATCATGGCAATATGAAGCAAAGGTATATCAACTATCAATTTTAATTCTTAAATTCATTCTGTTAAATTGGAAAGTGATACTGATCAAAAGAAAATAAGTGAGTTTTTTCATGTCAGAGTTATAGTCAAGCATACAAAATTAGATACTTTATTCGACAACGGATCTCAAGTTAACTTAATATCTGAAACAATTGTTAAGAAGTTGGGTTCGAAGACGACACCTCATAAAAATCCTTATCCATTAGGATGGGTGTGTGAAGATGCGAAGTTGCAGGTGACGAAACAATGTAATATCATATTTGCAATTACAACTAATTTCTTTGACAAGATTGAGTTAGATGTTGTGCCTCTTGAAATTTGTGGCATTGTCTTGAGTAGTCCATATCTATTTGAAAGGAAGTCCATATTCTATCGTAAAAAGAATAAATATCATATTTTCAAGGATGGGGTTGAATTTATCATCAGAGCTCATCGTATCAAGACTAATGTTTCTTTAGTGAGCACAAGGAAAATCAAGAGACTCATGAGTGCAAGTAAATATTTTGTTCTAGTGATAGTGAAACAAAAATAAGAAGATATAATAGATGTTTTATCAGGTTGTGATTTAGATCATAAATAGGATTTGGTCAAAATCATATCTAACTATGATGATTTATTCAAGGAACCTACAGGGTTTCCTCTTAAGAGGGAGGTTGAACATGAAATATATTTGTAGCAGGATGCTCCTATTCCTAATATTGGAATGTATTGGTAATCAGTGACCGAGAATGTAGAAATAAAGAAGCAAGTTTAGGAGTTGCTCGATAAAGAAATAATCAGGCCAAGCTCCTCGCCATGTGGTTCTCCTATTGTATTAGTTCCAAAGAAATATGGCATGTGGAGGATGTGTATTGAATTTCGAGCCCTAAACAAGATTACAGTAAAAAACTATTATCCTCTTCCCAAAATTCAAGACTTAATAGATCAATTAAAGAATGATATTTATTTCACTAAGATGGACTTGAGAAGTGGTTACCATCATATCAAAATTACAGAAGATGACATATGGAAAACTACTTTCAAGACCAAGCAAGGATTGTTCGAATGGTCAGTTATGCCATTTGGGTTATGCAATGCACCAACAACATTTATGAGGGTATTGAATGATGTGTTCAGACCTTACATAAATGATTTTTTTATCTTCTACTTATATGATATATTAATCTTTAGTCGAAGACGGGAAGATCATATGATGCATGCCAAGAAAGTCTTTGAACTCTTGAAGAATGAGAAGCTATATATCAAAATTTCTAAATCTGAATTGGGTAAAACATCTCTGGTATATTTGGGTTACATTGTAGGGAATGGTCAACTAAAAATAGATCCCACAAAAGTAAAAGTCATTGTAAAATGGCCAAAGCCAACTACTTCCACATAAGTCTGAAGTTTCTTAAGAGAAATACAATACTGGAGGAAATCCATTGTTAATTTCTCATACATAGTAGCTCCTCTACATGCCTTAACAAGTGTTAAACAACTCTTTCAATGGGGATACAAGCAACGTAAATATTTCGAGACATTGAAGGAAAATATAACAACCGCACTAGTTTTGTCTCTGCCAAATTTACAACATCCATTTGAGATTCAAACCGACTCAAGTGGATATGCCATGGGAGCAGTCTTGATGCAACGAGGTAAACATATATGTTATCATTTTGAGACTTTCACTCAAGTTGTGATTAACTATCCAACATATGATAAGGAATTGTATGCGTTGATACAAAGTGTAAAGAAATGGAAGCATTAGTTAATGGGAAATGAGACTATAATTCATACAGATCATCATCCATTATAGTATTTGCAGTCACAAACTAAGCTACCACAATCATGACACTTCCGGTGGATGGGTTTCTTACTACTATTTCATTTGATAATCAAGTATAAGAAAGGTATTCATAACAAGGTTGAAGATATGTTTTCAAGACCAATGATTAATGCATCCACAATACTTAGGTATAATCCTTTAGCTCATCAAAGTTATGCAGAACAATATGCTAAGGTTGATTATTTTATAGATGTATATGATGTATTAACTCGTGGAAATCAACAGTCAAATTATTATATGCATGACATTTTTTTATAGCATCTTGGAAAACTTTGTGTACCCAGAGATGAAAGAGTAAATATAATAAGAGAAGCTCATACATATCTCATTTTTGGTCATTTTGGGGTTGGTAAGACAATTGCACTGTTACAAATATATTGTTATTCTCCTCGAATGAATGAAACAATTTCCAAGTATATCAAAGGTTGTGCTATGTGTGCCACAAGCAAGCCTAGAGATAGAAATTTGGGGTTGTAYACAMCACTTCCAATACCTTCTCGACCATGGGAAAGCATATCCATGGATTTTGTAGGGGGTTTGTCGATGTCCAAGATAGATCATGATTATCTATATGTTGTCCTGGATAGATTCAACAAKATGTTTATTTTGATTCCATGTAAGAAACATGTCACAACTAAATATATAACACAAATGTTATTTGCTAATGTATGGGTTCATTTTGGACTTCCCACATCTATTATATTAGATCAACACTCTCATTTTTTGGGAAAGTGTTGGTCTCATTTATTGGAGGTCATGGACACTAAGTTAAAGAAGAGCACAACTTTTCATCCACAAATAGATGGAAAAACATAGGTGGTAAAGAAAAACGTGGTACATATACTTCCAGGGTACTGAAGCAAGCATCCTAAGTTATGGGATGAACAATCACCTTATGTACAACATGCCTACAATGATTCCATGAATTCGTCTACTCAGAAAACTTGTTTTGAAGTGTGTTTGTGGTACTTGCCTAAATCATCTATGGAATTTTCTTTTGGAGAAGAAGGTAAAGAAGATGGATAGGATGATACAGATAAAKCTAAAAGGTTCATTCAAACGATCCAGTAGGTACATCAAGAAGTACATGAATAATTGGAGAAAATCCAAGCCAAGTACAAGGCGAGGCATGAAAAACATCGATTTGATCATCAATTTGAGTTTGATGATCAAGTATGGTTACATACCAGCAAGAACATAATGAAATGGGAGGGTAAAAAGCTAAGGCCAATCCGATATGGTCCATTCAAGATATTGGAGAAGATTGGTACTAATGTCTTTCATTTAGATCTACCAGCCTACATGAAAATGTGTTCAATGGTAAATTTTGAGAATTTGAAGCTTTATGAACCTACTATGATTATAGATGAAGATGAAAGTATTCAGGTTCAACAGTTGATGATTTTTCTCCATAATGTTTGAATGAACTACAAGAATATGTTATTCTTGACAGAAGAATCTGGACTTCACAACAAGGTGATGTGGAATATCTTCGAGTTTGTATTAAAGGGGTAGAACCAAGTAAAGAAAAATGGATGGAGATCTGAAGGGTGAGGGAACTATACCCTCACTTAGTTGTTGAGTAATAAAAAATATTTGTGGTCCAAAAGGATTCCAATGGCCAGGAATTATCTAGGAGGATCAAGGAATGATCATATAGGTCCAGGAGGATATAGAACATACATAGAGGTTGTTGTAGGAAAATTCCCCTGCGGACAGGTGAAATATCCTCTTGGATCCTAGACCCCTATTACCAAGATAGAAAGATGCTAACATTGGACACTAACATTCCTTTAAATGTAGTTTAACTAGTCAAAGTTAAAAGAGGAAGAAAGTATGATGTACCTTTTTCTGAATCTTGTCCTCGCTTAGTCCAGGTTGAACTTGATCTTCAAGCTCCTTAATGAGATCTGAAATCCAATAGACAACAAAGACAATGCATAATTATTATTCTAACAAGATTAGTTTAAACTAAATTTATCAACAAAAGACAAGTATATGCAACTATACACAAACTTGAAGGAAATAGGCGAAGCATATATTAATGAGAACATTACAAGGAACTTACAATATGTAGATGCAGTTGAAACAACCTCTCAAAGTCCTCCTTGTCCAACACCTTGCTCGAAAGATCCACGATTAGAATGACAATACTTTTTGCTGATATTCTCCTCCTTTTCACCATGAGAATGCCTCCTTTTATAGTGTTTGAGAGGCGCAACCACCTTAGTTAGTTTTGGAATAAGTTGAGGATATGACTCCATTAGTTGTGGCATCTCCCTTAGATGCAACATGAAGCTTGGATTCGAGCCAAACCAACTCAGATCATCTCTAGTTGTCCTTAGAGATAAGGGGGATTTCTTCCCATGATTCTCTCAACCAATCAACACTCCCTCAAAACAAGCAACATAGCATTGCAACACTCCCTGCTAGATGGAAAATGAGTGCTAGCACTCCCTACATGTGAGAAGGGGAGCGCTGATCTTCCAAAAGTTCGTTAAGATGACCATTTCTCAAGACAAATTTTTTTTCTTAGATTGTCAAATGATGTTTTTTTCCGCTTCCAACATGCCTTAGAGGATGTATCGAGTGTTTCCATGGTGTCGTTCACAATGCAACATATGCATGGCGAGAATGAGACATTTATGACACTTGCAACAAAAGTGTGAAACTTGCGACAATGATAATGTGACATTATTGAAGTGAGTAATTTTTATGTGTAACAGATTTCCCCCCCAAAGTGTGAAGCCAAAAGAAAAAAGATGATGACTGAAGCGCTTTGTAGATTTTCGAAGCAAGGGTATGGAGTCGAAGAACCTGGTAGAAGATGCAAACAACCATAAAACAAATGTTATCATGTGTTTCAAACCCAAGGCAGGTATACCTATGCTTGAGTAACAAAGAAATTAAGGTATGTCCGCCAATAAATACATTGTGGATCCATGATGATATTGACTAAGGGTATAGCCACCAAGGATACAATGTGGATCTATATCTTCATGACATGAATTGATCGTAGCCATGAGAAATACACAGTGGATCTACGATATGATAAAGCCTATCCACAGACTAATACAAAGTGGATCTAAGTGATAACATATCAAGATGCTCAAAATATCTCCTTTGCAGCATGGGGAAAGAAGATAACGAAGTGAACGCTCAACCCAGGGTCTTCGTCCCAATCCCGATGTTTGTACGAATCTATCAATGTGAATAGATGTTTTGATATCAAACATGGTGGAAACCACTTGATTATTGGTCATTAAGGTAAATTGTTAACACATGTGAGGGAAATCACCAATGATGTCAATGATTCTCAAGGTACTCTAGTACAATCCAACGAATGTGAATAAATGAGATGAAGTCGAACATTCATAGAATAATTCGATCATAGGTCAATGATGTAAACCTACTTTCAGAGGCAAGGAGGCCTGCCATTGAGGCATGTAGGTCCCAAGTTACTAATTGGTTTCTAAGTCTAATTCCCAGATGATGTGTTGAAGTCAACAGGAAAAGACTCATCGAAGGAGGGCCTTGATGTACATTATATCCCCCATCATCGACATGAAAATTTCATAGGAAAGAGATGTACGGTGGTGAATCAAATGAGTATGGACTAACATGGGTATTGAAACTGTAAGGCAGATACTTCCCTTGAACACTAAGGCACAACATGACTTGGCATCTTAAACATAACGTGGACCAAAACATAATGCAATGGAAATTGTGGCATTGTTTGGGTGACCAAAAGGAGTTGAAATACTCATAGTATTGGTTCAGTGTAGAGGTTTAGCAGATTATCCAAGTGTTCAAAATGTAGGTGGAAACACGTGTCGTGTTCAAGGGTGATTGCAAGAGTGACTTGTGACGATTTTAAAAGATAACTTGAATTACATCCTTCAATTTGCCCACCCCCCATCCAATAATTCCGATAGACCAGTGACCAGCCACCTTTTCCAATTCACTCAAAATAGTTCTCTAACAATTTTGGCAATTTACTATTTTTAACAGTTTTAACTTCCGAGGCCATTTTGAGGGCCTAAATGAAGATTTTTTGAGATCAAGATTCTCACTTGCTAAAGAATTTGATTGATCCCCCAAAATTAATTTCCTTGACGATACCATTCCAATGGTCTATCACACGCCTAAAACGGATATTGTATGCAAAAGTTACGACCTCGGGAAGTTGATGTACTAACTTACCCAAACGGGGCCCACATGACTTTTGGCGCTTCATCTCCTAGGGTTAGGTTTTTGGATGTCTAGGGTTTTTGTCATTCTTTCTTTTTGTAAAAAGGATTTCAAAGCCTCATTGTAACTTTCTTCTTGTGAATGCGTGTTGCTTTCACATCTCTTCTCAGAGATAAGCTGCCACCATTCCAGCAAGCTTGTTTCCGCTGCATTTTACAGTTTCAGCTTATTTCGTTATTGAATAGAAAACCAGTTTTACCGTATCTCTGTTATTTTGTGTTAATAACCTGTTAATAATATGTATTCATTTCATTTTGCTCATAAAATCTGGATCAGTGGTATTAGAGTGGTCTTATCCTTGTCGTCTTAATGCATGTCCCCAACGAGGTTGGAGTACAAAGAGTTGGGTCTCGAGCTTGTTTCTCTTGAGAAAAGAAGCTCTCACACGCCCAAGAGACCTCCCATGGTAGGAGAAAATAAAGATGATGGGACAAGAGATCCTTTCAAACTATTTATTGAGGAAACCCTCACGCAACAGAGGAATGAGATGATGGATAGTTTCGCGCAAATCCTTCAATGACTACCAACAGGCGATGCATCTTCTTTGAACGGAGGTGCCACCCCCTTCAAGGTACAAATAAACTTCAATATTCCTATATTTGAAGGTCAGATAGACGTAGATGCTGTAGACAAGTGGTTGAATCTACTAGAAGGTTATTTTTCTGTCAATAACTTTTCGAATAAAGAAAAGATTACTTTTGCGCTCCTCAAAGTCGTTCCCCATGTCAAAGATTGGTGGGAAACTTTCTATGAGCAAAAGGAAATAGAGAAAACCTCATTATTTTCAGTCACAGCCACCTGGGAATCCTTAAGGGATGCTATTAAGGAATAATACTACCCTGTCGGAAGTTATGACGACCTATATACCAAATGGACCACACTGCGGCAAGAAAGAGACCAAGCAGTGCCAGATTTCACAAATATCT
>JZKD02S2076409.1:9809-20392 GCA_000966675.3 Picea glauca | reverse complement strand
AGTGCCAAATCCCACATCTTGAATTTCAACTTATGTATTGGGAAATGGTGTCATGGTCATGATGAGGAAGATGTAAAAATGACTTTATTTGTATATTCTTTAGAAGGAGATGTTGTAGAATGGTTTTCTAAATTTGATGCAGATAAGTTTGACACCCTAGATAATATAATAACGGAGTTTATGAAAATATGGGGTGATCAGAAAGAAAATAGATACTTACTAGCTTCCCTTAGTACAAGTCAGAAAAAGGAAAATGAAACTATGGAAGAATTCAACAAAAAATTTAATGACTTGGTTAAGAGTCTCCATCAAGATATAAAACCTCCTCCAACATCCATATTGATTCATTAAATGAAGGATTTTGAGGGAGAAATGAGATATCAACTAAGGGAGAGAGGCTCACCTTGGTGTAGGTAAACTAGGCCTCAGTGCTCTCTCCTCCTTCCTTAACTCAATGGTAAAAATGGCTAGCTGAAAGATGAGGCATAAAACCAATACTAGAGGGTTTGATGAAGCAGGGTGCTGCTACAGCAAGGCCTTTTCAGCAAACCCTAAAGAAAATCGACCCTAAGTGTAGTAGACCTAGGCTTAAAGCGTCTCTCTCTTCTTGGCTTACAGAAAGTACAACTAGCAATAAATGAAGAGTAGTAGGGAGTGTAGAAATGGCTAGGCTCTTTCCTTCTTCAAATGGCTGAAAACTTTCTCTCAATGGGGACATGAGACAAGGACCTACTTGTGTGCTTGTCACCTAGGGTTTTGTTCAGCAAAATCATAAACATATGCAAGAAATTAAACTACAACCATTCATTCAAGAAGTTTTGCAGAAAAATACTTACAATTCACCAAGAAGAAGCAATGAAAACCCTAGTTGTAACACCTTCCATTAATAGAAAAGCCAAAATATGCCAAAATAGTCCTCCTTTACCAAGTGCGCATCACTAAATCAGCCAATAACCCAAGATAGGGTGCAAATTTCAGACCTCCTTATGGAGTGAGTCAGTTGTTTTGAAAAAATGAAGGTGAAAATCCTTCATTTATAACATTCCATGACCTAATTTTACATTTTAGGTCATGTAAAACGCCGACAAGGCCAAAATACTAAAATCATATTGTTTTACATTAAAATGTTAAATTAAAACCCTAATCAAGATGAAAAGAAAGATCTAGCCCCTCCAAAGGAGACATTAACCTAGGGCAAATGGAGCATCCTGGAGCCAAACGTTAGCCCTCCTTGGGCTCCTCCATCATGCCACACGTGCTAACACTGCCCAGTCTGCTTCCCAAGACGTCCAATAGGTTGGATGATGTCATGGTCATCAAGGGTGACGTCCTAGGCCTTCCAAGGCCAATGTTCCACTAAAAGAGGGTCAATCCCCTTAGGTCAAGCTCTGCCAAAGTGCCTCTGGTGGAACGTCCTCTTCTCCTCTGGTGCAAAGTCCATGATCCATCTCTATGCTGTCTCTGCCCCCTGATGGGGTCTCAGCATCCACCTGATGGTCTCTTTAGCCCCATGGAGGTTCGAACTGATTATCTCCCCATGTGCACCGGTCCAAAATGGTACCTGTCTGTCAGGCATGGTCCTGCACATCAAAAGATATGCCCTCCATGGGCTCATCGGTCATAGGGATCATAGAAATGTCAATCACATCTCATCATCAATATTATTAAACATGTGCATAAAATCCCTAATACATCAATTAACAACTCAAAGACGTTACACAAGCCTACAATACAAGTATGGAGAAAAGGACAAGGCGTCCTATTGGGCTAGTGTCCACAGAAGAAGGAAAGTTCCCCGAGGAGACCTCATCCAAACCATGTAAGTGGGTGATGTGGTCAGGGGATGTCTAAACATGTGGGTGCAGTGAGGGCCAAGGATGAAAAAATGTTACCTGTGGGTGCCTTTGTAGAAGGCGAGTTGTCCCTGTCATGGATGCCTTTTTTCCAAGCCCATTCTTGCCTTTTATTCTTCATTCTTTTATTCTTTTATCTTTTTTTTCTTTTCATTCAGAAGCTAATCAGGGGACACTTCCCTGGTGTGGCGACCAGTGGTGACAGCGTTAACCACAAGTATTTTCACAGAAATGAGAAGGTTGGCTCGTGATGAGACCCCCTTTCCCTTGTCCATGCAACCAAGAGTCATTGCCCTGGCGTGGTGACCAACTAATGGCAATGTCATACTGTTAGATACCCATGGACCTAATAGGCTGGCTTGTGATGAGACCCCCTATCCTCTGGTTAGGCCTTGTTTTATTATTTTTTCGGGTCCCTCTTGTTTCTTGCTGAGAAGCCTTTTACTGCTTTCTCGGGGATCCCTGGGCGAAGCATCTCGAGGTTTCATTTTTTAGGCTTTTATCTTTTACCGGCTTGCTTTTACCTTCTGGGCATTTAGCCCCTTCTTCCCACAAGATAAGGTGCGATCCTGAAAATAGGTCAACCCAATGTCTGGACAAGTGGAATGGGATAGGTGAGCGGGAAACAAGATGGAAAAGTGGTACTATGATGGGAGAGGACGATGGCTTTTTAGAAATCCCCCCCAATGGAAAACCAAAACCTACAGACACAGGCTTGCTAGGGTACCCTGTCAATCCCTCCAAACATGGTCAAGTGGGCTAGTGTAAGATCCAAGCAGATGTTAGAAATAAAAGGAACCAGATGCATACATTCAATGGTTTTGATGATCAAAGTGACACATACCATGATACTCGGACTAATTACCTCGTGGATCAAGAACCATCTCTGACACAGGACCAAGCCGATGGTGGTGGATGTCGTTGTTGCTGACAAGATGAAGATACTGGAAAATAGAAAAGGTGGGCCCTCCAGGGCCATGCTAAAGTCCATCCTGCTCTCGGTACTCCATGTCTAGGACCTGTGGGCCTTGAGACATGATCTCCTAGTTATCCCTGAAAGTGGGCGATAACATCTGGCTCCAACTCGGGGACATGTGCTCACCATAGAGCGCATGAGAACCGCAGCATCTCTGGCATAACTTGTTGACTTGCTCGATCTCAATAGAAGCATTAGTAACAAAAATGAGGTGGTAATTCCACCCCAGCATATATATATATATATATATATAGAGAGAGAGAGAGAGAGAGAGAGAGAGAGAGAGAGAGAGAGAGAGAGAGACTGAAATAAAACAATCAATAAAGGTGAGTGTGAAAGCAAACTAACATGAAATGCAAATGGTATAATACACGAATGAAAAATTCCTACTTAGTTGTACTTACCTGTGATGTCAGGTCACCCCATCCTGGTGGGGTTTGAGGAGGCACCTGTTGACGGGCACTGTGAGTCTTCGTCCCTCCAATGTAGACAGGTAATAAGAATCATTAACCGACTTTCTTCCAACCTTGAAAGGGCCAAGCCAAAAATGAGTGTTTCCTTTGATATTAGTAGGCTCCCCTTTATTGGCATCCCACATCCATACTACATCCCCCTCCTTGTATTCTCTGATTTTGAAATCGGTCGTTCCTTGAACAACCCTGGTGTATTGTGCAGAGGGAGGTGGGTGGGATTCCGTTGTAAAGACTTCCTGCTGCGACAGATAGATCTGTACATCATCTTCTACCTTCTTTAGTATCTTCATAGTCTCGACTTCCTGGCTTTTAAAATCTTCCAGAAGTTGTTGGTATTCCTCTTTCTTGAGCCATTTAATCTGATCAGAATCTTCCTCTGTTGCAGAAGGCGTATCTTCCTGAGAATGTTTATGAAGAGTCTGTCTGGTCTCGTCATGTGCTTTGTCATATTTGATGGAATCACTAGGCTCTTGCACATGAGTTGTAGTCACAGGTACATTCTGGAGATGACCAATAGTTCCATTTTTCAAGGGTATATTCACATAAGTGAGGTCCATCTCAAGCGTACCTCCAAGTTTTGAGGCAAACTTCTTAGACAATAACATCCCCCACACATCTGGGATGTCCATGACCACTATGTCCATGTGGATGACTTTCTAGGGGTATTCTTTAAGGCAAACTTCGACATTCTCAATCACCCCATGTGTGGGTATGGCTTTAGACTCAAAACCACACACATTCCTGTAAGGTCGTGTGACTTTCAAACCTAGTTGTTGCATGACCTTCAGGGACATCATGTTAGCACCAACCCTTGTATCCAACATGCAGTTATTGAGGCTCTTGTTATTCATTATCAAGGTCATGAAGAAAGGAGGATGTTCGTCATATTGGACCCTGAAGTGGTTGGCTTGCAACATGATAGGAGGGTCCATGGGTCCATCTGATCCTTGAAAGAAATTGTTAAAATGCTCTTTGACAGATGGGACCTTAATGACTTCTTTTAGGGGAATAGTTACATGCATCTTGGATAGTGCCCCTTCAAAGTCAAAGTTCAAATTAACCCCTTCAGTTTTGGATGTCTTGGGAGGAAGTACACCCAAAGGTGGGGTTTTTGTTTGGTCAATGGTAGGTTGGTTCATCTTCTTTCTTCTATACACCTGGAACTCTTGTTTCTTTAACTTTTCTTTTGATTCCTGGTCTAGGTTGTTTATTACCGCCATTCTGGCCGACCTGGCTGCCTCTTTCATGGCCTCTTGATGATCTTCAACGGTGATATTTATTTGAGGGCCTTCTATGACGTGGCTTATATTTTTCACTTGTTGATGGCCACCATTACTGTAAGGACATTCATGTTCCCAATGTGCTTCACTGCATTGAAAACACCAAGGGTTTTCATCCACAATGTTGGTAGGTTTTAAAGTGTTTGGAACTTCTATGTCCTTGAAAATATTTTCGTTCCACTCAACGATACCAACTACTCTTTGTACTGGATAGCCATCTTCATCTGGATCTTCAGAGATATCAGAGGTATCGTCGGGATAATCACCCCAATCTGTATCTTCTTCTGTCAAGGGAAAAGTGGGGCAATGTTGAAACAAGTATGGATCCACCAAATTATAGTCACTAGGTCCAAGGTCATCTGTTAATAAGGAAGAGGGTGTTTGCTCATCTTGCTCAAAATGACCGGTTTGTAATAGTGTGGGAATCCCCTCAAAAGATAATCGGTCATCCGGGTCTTGCTTTGTTAGAAAAGAAATTTTCAACATTTCACGAATCCTTTTAACCCTTTGAAGATACAGGACATACTAGTGCTTAAATTGGTTCTACTATGTACCCGGGGCTCTTCATACCTATTTCTCGGATCCCTATTGGTTTCACTCATATCTTGATTTTCTAACACTGGTGTGTTCAAGACAAACAAGGAATCTTCAAAATTAGGTTTTTTATGAGTGGCCATACCCAAACCCTCGGATGGTTCATGTTGTCTTGAGAATTTTAATACATCGTTAATGTTTGAGAAAGTTGTGCTCCATTTCCTTTTGGGAGGCATGAGTTTTAACTCGAGGATTTCAGGGAGCTTGGGTTCAGTTTCGGTGATATCCTCGTCACTAGATTCCCAAGGGTTATTACTGTGCGAGAGATTAACCTGATGGATGTAGTCTTTGAATTCAAGGTTCCTCTCAATCTAGTAAGCGAAATCTTGTGCTTCTTCTAGAGTCGAGGGTGACCGATCTTTGAGAGTAAACTGCAAAACTCCTTCCAACGAGTTCAAGTAGTGTTGGAGGATAGCTTCTTCTAAGAAACTAGGTCGGATCTTTTTGAGGAGAAGATTGAACCTATCATTGAAATCCCTAATGCCCTCTCTAGAAGCCTTGCAAATATCAGTATATTGAGAGTAAAGGGAATCCATGCTTTTTTTTTCACACCAATTTTTCTTAAAGGCTTGTTCAAGATCTTCAAGGGTTTTGATGCTTCCTTTCGGGAGTTTGTTAATTCATCTTTTGGCACTTCTGGTGAGTGAGCTCACAAAGAGCCTCAAAAAGACATCAGGGTGTTCTTGTCTGGATTGGTGAAATTGGAAAGCATCACAGAACTTGGTGCAATGAGAATTGCCATAGGATCCATCTTCTCCTGAAAATCTAGATAGCCAAGAGTCAACCTTACTGGGTAGATTATGCAGTCCTCCTAGGGTGTTGGCTAAGTCCAAAGGGCCAAAAAGTTCTTTGTGAGACCAACTGGGAGAACTTACGGGGGAAACAAGATTCGTAGAAGCCATAGTAGTAGATGAAGGTATATACTGATGCCCACTACGAGTCGTCATTAGCTATTTGTGGAGTCGCCAGATGATTTGCTTGAAATCATCAAAGAATAAAGGGAAAACACCCTAAGTGGAGTCGCCAAGTAAGCTTTGTAAGGTAAATACTCTAGAGGCAAGGCTTACAGAAAAAGTGTCGTCTGAGGAAGGTTTGACTATGTGTTCCCCAGCAACGACACCAAAATGTTATCGCATAGTTTGTAGCAAGGATAAAAGATTGAGGTTTGAAGGTCAAACTGGCGTAACAGGAACCAATCCCACCCAATGTCACAACAATGGGATGGTTCTTTCTCTTTAGGGAGGTGAGGCCCAGGGGAGACATCCCTGGTGACCTGGGGTTTTTGAAAAGGAAAAAGGTTTAAAAGACAAGGATAGATTCCCCCCTCACAAGTCACCACCAAGCAGATAGTCCCGGCTAAACAACCAATAATAAATTAAAACCCCCAAAGATATACCTTCCTGAGACAAAGCAACAACAAAACAATATATGCAAGCTAATTCAATGGGTTAGTACTTCATATAAATGGATGACTATCTGATGAACATATAAGCAATTTTAGCAATAAATATTGATGAAGTCAATGTTTATAAATAGCAATGAAAATTGTCACTTCACCAATAAATACTGGAACAACATGGCATTCAAAGTAATAAATCAACACTTCATTTAATTTATGCCCTTAATCATCATTCAATTGCTTATAAAACAAAATGTTTGTTGCACAAAGGTTTTAATAGCTGGGGATGACGACAACATATAGGGTTAGAAGGTTAGTTCTAGGCTAGGGTTAGTTAGGTTAGGGTTTGATTCAAAGTGTTGAGAGTCGTTTGTGATAAAGGTCACTTTGGCGCATGAGGTCTCTTTAGATCAATGCCTTAGGGTTAATGGAGTCAAATAGTGGAAGACGCAAGAGATAAAGGAAGGAAAAGTAATTAGGTCAAGGACTAGAGGGAGAGGCTTTGGAGTGTTGCTACAGCAAGGCCCCAAAGTCAAAACCCTAGGGGAGAGAGGCTCACCTTGGTGTAGGTAAACTAGGCCTCAGTGCTCTCTCCTCCTTCCTTAACTCAATGGCAAAAATGACTAGCTGAAAGATGAGGCATAAAACAAAGACTAGAGGGTTTGATGAAGCAAGGTGCTGTTACAGCAAGGCCTTTTCAGCAAACCCTAAAGCAAATCGACCCTAAGTGTAGTAGACCTAGGATTAAGGCGTCTCTCTCTTCTTGGCTTACAGGAAGTACGACTAGCAATAAATGAAGAGAAGGGAGTGTAGCAACGACTAGGCTCTCTCCTTCTTCAAATGGCTGAAAACTTTCTCTCAATGGGGACATGAGACAAGGAACTACTTGTGTGCTTGTCACCTAGGGTTTTTTTCAGCAAAATCATAAACATATGCAAGAAATTAAACTACAACCATTCATTCAAGAAGTTTTGCAGAAAAATACTTACAATTCACCAAGAAGAAGCAATGCAAACCCTAGTTGTAACACCTTCCATTAAGAGAAAAGCCAAAATATGCCAAAATAGTCCTCCTTCAACAAGTGCGCATCACTAAATCAGCCAATAACCCAAGATAGGGTGCAAATTTCAGACCTCTTTATGGAGTGATTCAGTTGCTCTGAAAAATTGAAGCTGAAAATCCTTCATTTATACCATTCCATGACCTAATTTTACATTTTGGGTCATGTAAAAGGCCGACAAGGCCAAAATACTAAAATCATATTGTTTTACATTAAAATGTTAAATTAAAACCCTAATCAAGCTGAAAAGAAAGATCTAGCCCCTCCAAAGGAGATGTTAGCCCCTTTTAGGGCAAATGGAGCACCCTGGAGCCAAACGTTAGCCTTCCTTGGGCTCCTCCATCATGCCACACGTGCCAACACTGCCCAGTCTGCCTCCCAAGACGTCTAATAGACTGGATGACGTCACGGTCATCAAGGGTGACGTCCCAGTCCTTCCAAGGCCAACGTTCCATTGAAAGAGGGTCAATCCCCCTGGGTCAAGCTTTGCCAAAGTGCCTCTGATGGAACGTCCTCTTCTCCTCTGGTGAAAAGCCCCTAATCCATCTCTATCCTGTCTCTGCGCCCTAATGGGGTCTCAGCATCCACCTAATAGGCTCTTCAGCCCCATGGAGGTCCGAACTGATCAACTCCCCATGTGTGCCGGTCCAAAATGGTACCTGTCCGTCGGGCATGGTCCTGCACATCAAAAGATACGCCCTCCATGGGCTCATCAGTGACAGGGATCATAGCAATGTCAATCACATCTCATCATCAATATTATTAAACATGTGCATAAAATCCCTAATACATCAGTTAATACAAGTCTGGAGAAAAGGACAAGGTGTCCTATTGGGCTAGTGTCCATAGAAGAAGGAAATTTCCCAAAGGAGACCTCATCCAAACCATGTAAGTGGGTGATGTGGTCAGGGGATGTCCAAACATGTGGGTGCAGTGAGGGCCAAGGATGCAAAAATGTTACCTGTGGGTGCCTTTGTAGAAGGCGAGTTGTACCTATCATGGATGCCTTTTTTCCAAGCCCATTCTTGCCTTTTATTCTTCATTCTTTTATTCTTTTATCTTTTATTGTTTTTTGTTCAAGAGCTAATCAGGGGACACTTCCCTAGCGTGGTGACTAGTGGTGACAGCGTTACCCACAAGTATTTTCACAGAAATGAGAATGCTGGCTCGTGATGAGACCCCCTTTTCCTTGGACATGCAACCAAAAGTCACTGCCCTGGCATGGTGACCAGCTAATGGAAATGCCATACTGTTAGATACCCATGGACCTAATAGGCTGGCTCGTGATGAGACCCCCTATCCTCTGGTTAGGCCTTGTTTTATTATTTTTTCGGGTCCCTCTTGTTTTTTGTTGAGAATCCTTTTACTTCTTTCTCGGGGATCCCTGGGCGAAGCATCTCGAGGTTTCATTTTTTAGGATTTTATCTTTTACCAGCTTGCTTTTACCTTCTGGGCCTTTAGCCCCTTCTTCCCACGAGATAAGGTGCGATCCTGAAAATAGGTCGACCCAATGTCTGGACAAGTGGAATGGGATAGGTGAGTGGGAAACAAGATGGAAAAGTGGTACTATGATGGGAGAGGACGATGGATTTTCAGAAATTCCCCCCAGTGGAAAACCAAAACCTACAGACACAGGCTTGCTAGGGCACCCTGTCAATCCCCCCAAACATGGTTAAGTGGGCTAGTGTAAGATCCAAACAGTTGTTAGAAATAAAAGGAATCAGATGCATACATCCAATGGTTTTGATGATCAAAGTGACACATACCATGATACCCAGACTAATTACGTTGTAGATCAAGAACCATCTCTGACACAGGACCAAGCCGATGGTGGTGGATGTTGTTGCTGCTGACAAGATGAAGATACTGGAAAAAAGAAAAGGTGGAACCTGTTATCGCACAGTTTGTAGCCAGGAGCAAAGGCTATAAAGTAGAATGCCAAACTGGCGTAACAGGGACCTACCCCACCCAATGTCACCACGATGGGGAGGTCCTTTCTATTTAGGGAGGCTAGGCCCAAGGGAGACGTCCGTAGCAATCTGGGGTTTGAAAGAGAAAGGCTCAAAGGATTAAGGCTATTTTCCTCTTTTCACAGATTATCGCCCAAAAAGATAGTCAAATAAGGTATAACCACAGAGAAGGCACCTGCTTGCGAGACAAGACAACAATAAAACTAGTACGTGCAATAATGGTTAATACTTCATTAATCAGTGACTATCTAAAATCAATATATGAGCAAATACAACAGTAAATATTGGCGAAGTCAATGTTTGCAATAATAACAATGGCAATATGATGTTACTTGTCAATAAATACTGGAATAATATAGCATCCGATGAATATAATCACTCCTTGAATCAAATCAATGCATTAAACATCATTCAGTTGCTCACATATAATAGAATGTTGCGTCAAGATGAAATATCCTAGGGGTGACGTCAGCTTTTTAGGGTTAGTTGTTAGTTAGGGTTTCAAGTTTATAAGGTTTTGAAAGTTTGTTTAGTCACTATCACTTCAACGCTAGATTCCAAGGATCAGTGCCTAAGGGTTAATGGAGTCAACAAATGATGGATGCAAGAGTTGAAGGGCAAGAATTTTCTAAGGACTAGAGGGTAGGTTTTCAAGGTGCTGCTAAAGCAGGGCCTTGAAAGCAAAAACCCTAAGAGAGAGAGAGTTACTAGGTGTTGCAAAGGCAAGGCCTTGTGCTCTCTCCTCTTTCCTGGCAAACGACTAGCACAATAAGGAAATTTTAACCAAGACAAGAGGTTCTGATGAGGGAGACGTTGCTAAAACAAGGTCTATCAACAAACCCTAGATTGGTACGGCTCTAGTTTAGTAAGCCTAGGCTAAGGACGTCTCACTCTTCTTGGCTTCAAAAAGGTACGGCTAGCATGAGGAATGAAGAAAACAAGTGTAGCTAAGGCTAGGCTCTATTTTCTTATTCAATG
>JZKD02S2076398.1:34186-47138 GCA_000966675.3 Picea glauca | reverse complement strand
TCCTCAAGAGAAAGAATACAAATACAAATGAAGACTTAAGAGAGAGGAAATGCACACTCTCTTCTCTTAGTTACATCTCATCACAAGAGTGAATTGATATATTGTAGAAAGACTCTCTCCTTCCATTTTTCTCTCAAAATTCTAATCTCCATTTTCTTAGGGATAAACCCTAACCCTAAAACTCCAAGATGCTCCAAGAAACCGTGTTGTTTCAAGAGAAAGATTACAAGTACTAGTGAATACTTAAGTGAAAGAAATTGTGCACTCTCTTCTCTTAGTCACATCTCATCACAAGAGTTAATTGATATGTTGTAGAAAGGCTCTCTCCTTTCGGTTTTCTCCCAAAACCCTAATATACGATTTTTGAGGGATAAACCCTAACCCTAGAACTCCAAGATGCTCTAAGAAACCCTTGTGCCTCAAGAGAGAGAGAATACAAGTATAAGTGAAGACTTAAGGGAGAGGAAATGTGTGCTCTCTTCTCTTTTAATCAGATCTCATCACAAGAGTGAATACAAGTGAGAAAATCAATATGTTGTAGAAAGACACTCTCCTTTCAATTTTCTCTCAAAACCCTAATCTCCAATTTCCATGAGATAAAACTTAACCCTAGAACTCTAAGATGGTCTAGGAAACCCTAGTGCCTCAAGAATTATGGAGTAGAAGTGAAGAGTTGGAGATATTATGAGAGAGGAAATGCACACTCTCTTCTCTTAGTCAGATGTCCTCACAAGAGTGAATACAAGTGACTGAATCAATTTGTTGTAGAAATACTCTCCCCTTTCGGTGCTCTCTCAAAACCCTAATCTTCAATTTCCAAGGGATAAACACTAACCCTAGAACTACAAGTTTCTCGAGGAAACCCTAACACCTCAAGAGAGAGAGAATACAAGTACAAGTGAACAGAGAGTAATACTGAGGAAATGAAAACTCTTCTCTTAGTGACATCTCATCACAATAGTGAATATAAGTGAGTTAATTGGTATGTTGTAGATATACTCTTTCCTTTAGGTTTTTTCTCAAAACCCTATTCTCCAATTTCTAAGGGATAAACCTTAACCCTAGAACTCCAAGATTCTCCAAGAAACCTTAGTGCCTCAAAAGAGAGATATAATACAAGTAAAAGATTTAAGAGAGTAAGAGAGAGGAAGTGGGAACTCTCTTCTGTTTTTCACATCTCATCGCAAGAGTGAATACAAGTGAGTGAATCGATATGTTGTAGAAAGACTCTTCTTTCGATTTTCCCTCAAAACCCTAATTTCTAATTTCCAAGGGATCAACCCTAACCATAGAACTCCAAGATGCTCCAAGAAACCCTAGCGCCTTGAGAGAGAAAGAATACAAGTATTAGTGAAGACTTATGAGAGAGTAAGAGAAAGAAATTGTGCACTTTCGGTTTTCTCTAAAATCCATGATCTCGAATTTCCTAGGGATAAAACTAACACTAGAACACCAAGAAGCTCCAAGAAACCCTAGTGCCTCAAGAGAGAGAGAAAATACAAGCACAAGTGTACACTTAGAAGAGAGTACGAAAGATGAAACGTGCCATCTCTTCTCTAAGTCACATCTCATCACAAGAGTGAATACAAGTGAGTGAATTAGTTTGTCGTAGAAAGAGTATGTCCTTTCAGTTTTTTCTCAAAACCCTAATCTCCATTTTTCAAGGGGTAACCCCTAACCATAGAATTCCAAGGTGCTCCAAGAAACCTTATCACCTCAAGAGAGAAAGAATACAAGTACAACTGAAGACTTAAGAGATAGTAAGAGAGAGGAAATGCACATTCTATTCTCATAGTCACTTCTCATAACAAGAGTGAATACAAGTGAGTGCATCGATATGTTGTAAAAAGCCTCTCCTTGCAATTTTTTTGAAAACCCCTAATCCCCAATTTCCAGGGGATAAACCCTAACCCTAAAACTCCAAGATGCTCTAAGAAACCCTAGCATCTCAAGAGAGAGAGAGAGAGAGAATACATAAGATAGAGTAAGAGAGACGAAATGTTCACTCTCTTCTCTTAGTCACATCTCATCATGAGACTGAATACAAGTGAGTGAATCGATATGTTGTAGAAAGACTCTCCTTTCGGTTTTATCTCAAAACCCTAATATCCCATTTCCAGGGGATAAACCCTAACCCTGGAACTCTAATATGCTCCAAGACACCCTAGTGCATCGAGAGAGAGAGAGAGAGAGACTACAAGTACAAAATTTAAGAGAGAGGAACAAAGAAGAAATGCTCCCTCTCTTCTCTTAGTCACATCTCATTACAAGAGTGAATACAAGTGAGTTAGTTTATATATTGTAGAAAGAATTTGTGCTTTTGTTTTTCTCTCAAAACCCTAATGTCCAATTTCATATGGGTAAACCCTAACCCTAGAACTCCAAGGTGCTCCAAGAAACCCTACCACCTCAAGAGAGAGGGAGAATACAAGTACAAGTGAATACTTACGAGAGAGTAAGAGAAAGGAAATATGAACTCTCTTCTCTTAGTCACATCTCATCACAAGAGTTAATACAAGTGAGTGAATCGATATGTTGTAGAAATCCTCTCGCATTTTTTTGAAAAAACCCTAATCCTCAATTTCCAAGCGATATACCCTAACCCAAGAACTCCAACATGCTCGAAGAAACCCTAGCACCTTGAGAGAGAGAGAGAGAGAGGATACGAGTACAAGTGAAGAACTAAGATAGAGTAAGAGAGAGGAAATGTGCACTCTCTTCTCTTAGTCACATCTCATCACAAGACTGAATACAAGTGAGTGAATTGATATATTGTGGAAAGACTCTAAACCCTAATGTCCAATTTCCAAGGGATAAACCCTAACCCAAAAACTCTAATATACTCCAAGACCCTCTAGTTCCTCAAGAGAGAGAGAGAGAGAGAGAGAGAGAGAGAGATACTACAAGTAAAAAACTTAAGAGAGAGAGACAAAGAAGAAATTTTCCCTCTCTTCTCTTAGTCACATCTCATCACAACAGTGAATACAAGTGAGTGAATTGATATCTTGTAGAAATACTCTTGTTATCGCACAGTTTGTAGTTAGGATAATGGCTTGATGAAAAGAGGTCAAACTAGCATAACTGAACCAATCCCACCCACTGTCACCTCGATGGGAAGGTTCTTTCTGTTTAGGGAGGTAAGGCCTAGGGGAGACGTCTCCGGTGACCTGGGGTTTTGAGAAGGCAAAAAGGCTTAGAAAGGCTAAGTGATAATAATCACCCTCACAAGTCACCACCTGATCAGAAAGTCCTGGCTTATAGCCAATAAAGGTAACCAGAAGTAATAACCAATAAGACTACCTGCCCGAGACAAAGCAACAAGAAACTATATGTGCAAGCTTGCTTGCTTGTTAATACTTCATATAGTCAACAAATTTTTTGATAATAAGCAATTGAGCAATAATATTGATGAAGTAAATCAATATTTACACTATAGCAATGATTACAATATCACTTATCAATAAATGCTAAAGAAACTTGGCATTCAATGTAACAAAATCAACACTTCATAGATAATGCCTTAACCAACCATTCAATTGCTTTAAAAGTAAAACGATGGCTGAACAAAGGTGTTTATAGCACAAGAAGATGACGAAATCACCAAGGTTAGTAGAATTAGTCTAGGCTAAGGTTAGTAAGAGTTAGGGTTTGTTCCTAGGGTATATGGAGTCAAAAGAGGACGCAAGGGCTCAAGGATTAAGTGATGATGATGAAACTAAAGACAAGATAGTTAAACTTTGAGGTGTTGCTATGGCAAGGCCTCAAAGATAAGACCCTAGGAGAGAGAGGCTCACTTTGGTGTAGAAACCCTAGGCCTCAGTACTCTCTCCTCCTTCTTCAACTCAATGGCAAAAACGACTAGCTTAATCAATGATTGCATAAAACTAAGACAAGAGGGTTTACAAGCAATGTGTTGCTATGGAAAGGCATTACTGGGCAAACCCTAGTGAAAATCGGCTCACCAAGGTGTAGATACCTAGGCCTTGGTGCGTTTTCCCCTTCTTAGCTCAACAAATAATAAAAATGACTAGCTAGAAGAAGATGGATAAAGTGTTGCTATGGCAAGGCTCTATCCTCTTCAGCAAATCAAATGGCTCAAAATCTTGATGGGGACATGAGACAAGGACATTAACTAGTGCTTGTTAGCTAGGGTTTGATTCAGGAAAATATAATAACATATGCAAGTAAATGAAACTAAAATCATTCAATTAAGAAGTGTTTGCAGAAATTCACTTACATAAACAAGAAACCATGTAGCAAAACCGTAGTTGTAACACCTTCCTCCAAGAGAAATGCCAAAAATGCCAAAAATGCCATGTAAAATCTTCCTTCAACAAGTGCGCCTCAATATTTCAGCCAAAAACCCTAAGAAGGGCGCAAATTTCAGACCTCACTAATGAGTGAGTGAGAGATGATGATAAAATGAGAGTGAAAACCCTCAATATATAGTGTAGCAATGACCTAAATTACATTTTAGGTCATTAAAAGGCCAAAATACCAAAATCCTATTGTTTTACATTAAATGCTTAAATTAAAACACTAATCAAGCAATAGAGAGATGTCATCCCCTTTCTAGGGTGACGTTAGCCCCTTCTAGGGAAAATGCAGCCTACTAGAGAAAAACGTTAGCCCTCCTTGGGCTTCTCCAAGCTGCCACACGTGCCAAAACTGCCAAAGTTGCCTTCCAAAACGTCCATACTGCTGGGTGATGTCATGGGCATCCTGAGAGACGTCTTGGGCCTTCCAAGGCAAATGTTCCTGTGGAGAGGGCTCAACCCCCCTATGTACAGTTCTGCTCAGTTGCCTCTGGTGGATTCTTCTGCTCTTCCCTGGTACAAAGGCTCTGCCCTATATCTGCCCTCTGTTGGGGTCTCAACATCCATCTGGTGGGAACTTCAGCCCCATGGAGGTCCGAACTGATCATCTCCCCATGTGTACCTGTCCATCGGGCATGACACTGCACATCAACAACTACGCCCTCCATGGGCTCATAAGTCACAGAGATCATAACAATGTCAATCACATCTAATCATCAATATTTATTAAACATGTGCATAAAACCCCTTTACCCCAGTCTAGTGCTCAAAGACATTATACAAGTCTGCAATACAAGTTTGGGGGAAGTGATAAGATGTCCTATTGGGCTAGAGTCTACTAGAATAGAGTTGTTCCTGGAAAGGATCAAATTCAATTCATGTAAGTAGGTGAGGTGGATGGGAATGCCTGTGCAAAAGCTGTAGTGATAGCAAGGATGGCTTACTAGTGTGTGCCTCTATGGAGGGTGAGTTGTACCTGTCATGGATGCAATGTTTCCAAGCCCATTCATGCCTTTTATCTTCATTCTTTTTCTTCCAAGATGTTAGTCAAAGGACATTGCCCTAACTTGGTGATCAGTGGTGGAAATGTTAGCCACAAGAATTTCACGGAAGTGAAAGGCTGGATCGTGATGAGACCCCCTTTCTCTTGGCTAATGCCACCAAGAGCCACTACCCTGGTATGGAAACCAGATTCTGGTAGTGTCATACCGCTAGATGCTCATGGACCTAATATTCTGGCTCGTGATGAGACCCCCTATCCTCTAACCAGGTCTTGTCTTTATTGTTTTTTTATCTTTTTTATTTCTTTTTATTTCAAGGAGCTAGTCAAGGGACACTACCTTGGCTTGGTGACCAGAGGTGGCAATGTTACCCATAAGTACTTTCAGGGAAATGATAAGGTTGGCTCGCGATGAGACCCCCTTTCTCTTAGCCATGCAACCAAGAGCCACTACCCTGGCGTGGTAACCAACTGCTAGTAGTTTCATACCGTTAGGCACCCATGAACCTGATAAGATGGCTTGTGATGAGAGCCCCTATCCCTCAACTAGGCCTTGATTTATTTTTTGCGCGTCCCTCTGTTTCTTGCTGAGAAGATTTTTAATGTTTTCTCAGGGATCCCTGGGCGAAGCATCTCAAGGTTTTATTCTTAGGCTTTTATTGTCAGTTGCTTTTACCCCCTAGGCCCTTTTGCCCATTCTTACCACAAGGTAAGGTACAACCCCTAAATGGATGGCTAACCCTATGCCCAAACCAATGTAACGGGATGGGCGAGTGGGAAATAAGATGAAAAGTGGTATGTATGATGAGAATGGACGATGGCTTTTCAGAAATCCCCCCAGTGGCAACTCAAAACCTATGGACACAAGCTTGCTAGGGCATCTTGGAATTCCCCCCAGACATGGTCAAGTGGACAAAAATAAGATCCAAGCACCTGTTAGAAAAAAAGGAATCAATGCACATATTCAAAGGTTTTGAGGATCAGAGTGACACATACCATGATACCCGGACTCATTACCTCATGGAGAAAGAACCATCTCTGATGCAGGACCAAGCCAAAGGTGACGGATGTTGCTGACAAAGTGGAGGCGCTGAAAGGGAGAAAAGATGGGCCCTCCAGGGCCATGCTCAAGTCGATCTGGCTCTTGGTACTCCATGTCTGGGACTTGTGGGCCTCGAGACATAATCTCCTACTTATCCCTGAAAGTGGGGGATAACTACTCTCTTCTTTTGTTTTTCTCTCAAAACCCTAATCTCCAATTTCCAAGGGATAATCACAAACCCTAATCCTAGAACTCCAAGATTCTCCAATCCCTAGTGCCTTAAGAGAGAGAGAATACAAGTACAAGTAAGGACTTCATACTAAGAGAGAGGAAATGTGCACTCTCTTCTCTTAGTCACACCTCATCACAAGATTGAATACAAGTAAGTGAATTGATATGTTCTAGAAAGTCTCTCCTTTTGGTTTTCTTTGAAAACCCTAATCTCCAATTTCTAAGGTATAAACCCTAACCCTGTAACTCAAAGATGCTCCAAGATACCCTATCGCCTCAAGGCAAAGAATACAATTGAAGAATTAAAAGAGTAAGAGAGAGGAAATGTGAACTCTCTTATCTTACTCATATGTCATCACAAGAGTGAGTACAAGTGAGTGAATCGATATGTTGCAGAAAGACTCTCTCCTTCCATTTTTCTTTCAAAACCCCAATCTCCAAATTCCAAGGTATAAACCCTAACTCGAGAACTCCAAGATGCTCCAAGAAACACTAGCACATGAAGAGAGAGAGAGAATACAAGTACAAGTGATGAAGTAGAAGAGAGGAAATGCACACTCTCTTCTCTTAGTCACATCTCATCAGAAGAGTGAATACAAGTGAATGAATCGATATGTTCTAGAAAGAGTCTCTCCTTCCAAGTTTCTCTAAAAAATATAATCTCCATATTTCAAAGGATAAACACTAATACCAGAAATCCAAGATGCCCCAAGAAACAATAGGAGAGAGAGAGAGAGAGAGAGAGAGAGAGAGAGAGAGAGACAAAATGCACACTCTCTTCTCTTATTCACATCTCATCACAAAAGTGAATACAAGTTGTAGAAAGACTCTCTCCTTTCATTTTTCTCTCAAAACCATAATCTCCAATTTCCAAGGGGTAAACCCTAACCTATGAAGTCCAAGATGCTCCAATAAATGCTAATACCTCAAGTGAGAGAGAATACAAGTGAAGAATTAAGAGAGAGGAAATGTCAATCCTTGTTTCTTAGTCACATCTCATCACAAGATTGAGTACAAGTGACATAATCGATATGTTGTAGAAAGACTCTTTGCTTTTTCATTTCTCTCAAAATCTGTATATCCTATTTCCAAGGGATAAACCCTAACATTAGCATTCTGAGATTCTCCAAGAAATCCCAGCTCCTCAAGAGAGGGAGAATACAAGTGAAAGTGAAAACTTGAGAGAGAGAATAAGAGAGAGAAAATGCACACTCTCTTCTCTTATACACATCTCATACAAGGAGTGAACCAATATAATGTAGAAGCACTGTATTTTTCTAGTTTCTCTAAAACCCCTAATCTCCAATTTCCAAGGGATAAACCCTCAGCCTAGAAATCCAAGATGCTCCAAGGAACACTAGTGCCTCAATAAAGAGTTAGAGAGAATACAAATACAAGTGAAGACTTATGAGAGGGTAAGAGAGAGGAAATCCACACTCTCTTCTCTTATTCACATATCATCACAAGAGCGAATACAAGTGAGTGAATCAATATGTTGTAAAAAGAACCTCTCCTTCCAGTTTTCTATCAAAACCCTCATCTCCAATTGGCTAGGGATAAAGCCTAACCCTAGAACTCCAATTTTCTCCAAGAAAACCTAGCGCCTCCACAGAGAGAGAGAGAATATAGATACAAGAGAATAATTAAGACAGTGTAAGAGAGATGAAATGTGCACTATCTTCTCTTAGGCACATCTCACCACAAGAGTGAATACAATTGTGTGATTTGATATGTTGTAGAAAGACACTCTTCTTTCGGTTTTCTATCAAAACTCTAATCTCTGATTTCCAATGGATAAACCCTAACTGTAGAACTATAAGTTTCTTTAGGAAAGTCTCGTACCTCAATATTGAGAGAGAATACAAGTACAAGTGAAGACTTAAGAGAGAGCAAGAGAGAGGAAATGCACACTCTATTCTCTTAGTCACATCTCATCACAAGAGTAAATACAAGTGAGTGAATCGATATTTTGTAGAAAGACTGTGTCCTTGTATTTTCTCAAAAACTTAATCTCCAATTTCCGAGGGATAAACCTTAACCCTCGAACTCTGAGATGCTCCAAGGGACCGTAGCACCTCAAGAGAGAGAGAATATGAGTAGAAGTGAAGATTTAAGACAGAGTATGAGAGAAGAAATGCACACTCTCTTCTCTTAGTCAAACTCATCAAAAGAGTGAATACAAGTGAGTGAATAAATATGTTGTAGAAAAACTCTTTCCTTCCATTTTTTTGTCAAAACCCTATTCTCTAACTTCCAAGGGATAAACCCTAACCCTTGAGGTGCTATATTTTCTTGGAGCATCTTGGATTTCCAAGGTTAGGGTTTGTCTCTTAGAAATTGGAGATGAGGGTTTTGAGAGAAAAATGGAAGGAAAGAGTCTTTCTACAACATATTGATTCACTCACTTGTATTCACTTTTGTGGTACTCTTGTAGAAAGACTCTATCCTTTCGGTTTTTTCTCAAAACCATAATCTCCAATTTTCTAGGGATAAACCCTAACACTAGGAATCCACGATGCTCTTAGAAACCATAACGTCTCAAGAGAGAGATAATGCGAGTACAAGTGAATACCTAAGAGAGAGTGAGAAAGAGGAAATGTGCACTCTCTTCTCTTAGTTACATCTCATCACAAGAGTGAATACAAGTGAGTGAATCAATATTTCGTAGAAAGACTTTCTCCTTTTGGTTTTCTCTGAAAACCTTAACTCCAAGAGATAAACCCTAACTCTAGAACTCCAATATGCTCCAAGAAACCACACCACCTCAAGAGAGAGAGGATAGAAGTACAAGTGAAGACTTGAGAGAAAGAGAGAGGAAATGTGCACTCTCTTCTTTGAGTCATTTCTCATCACAAGAGTGAATCAAAGTGAGTGAATCGATATGTTGTAGAAAGACTCTCTCTTTCCGGTTTTCTCTCAAAATCCTAATCTCCAATTTTCTATGTACAAACCTTAACATTGGAACTACAAGATGATCCAGGAAACCTCATGCCTCAAGAGAGAGAGATAATACAATTAAAAAACTTAAGAGAGAGTAAGAGAGAGAAAATGTGCACTCTCTTCTCTTAGTCACATCCCATCACAAGAGAGAATAAAAGTGAGCGAACGTATATGTTGTAGAAACAATCTCCTTTCGTTTTTCTCTCAAAACCCTAATCTGCAATTTCCAAGGGACAAAACTTAACCCTAGAACTCCAAGATACTCCACGAAACTTTAGTTATTCAAGAGAAAGAATACAAGTACAAATGAAGACTTAAGAGAGAGGAAATGCACACTCTCTTCTCTTAGTCACATATCATCACAAGAGTGAATCGATATATTGTAGAAACACTCTCTCATTGTGTTTTTCTCTCAAAAACCTAATCTCCAATTTCTAAGAGATAAAACCTAACCCTAGAACTCGAAGATATTGAAAGAAACCCTATTGCCTCAAGAGAAAGAATGCAACTACACGTGAAGACTTAAGAGATAAAAGGCACACTCTCTTCTCTTAGTCACATCTCATGACAAGAGTGAATCAATATGTTGTAGAAAGGATCTCTCCTTTCAGTTTTCTTTCAAAACACTAAACGATTTATGAGGGATAAACCCTAACCCTAGAACTCCAAGATTCTCCAAAAAACCCGAGGGGCTCAAGAGAGAGAGAATACAAGTATAAGTGAAGACTTAAGAGAGATGAAATGCGTTCTCTCTTCTCTCAGTTAGATTTTTTCACATGACTGAATACAAGTGAGTGAATTGATATGTTGTAGGAAGACACTCTCCTTTAGGTTTTCTCTTAAAACCCTAATATTAAATCTCCAAGGGATAAACAATAACCCTAGAACACTAAGATGCTCCAAGAAACCCTAGTGCCTCAAGAATGAGAGAGAATACAAGTAGAAGTGAATAATTAGGAGAGAGTAAGATATGGGAAATGCACACTCTCTTCTCTTAGTCACATCTCATCATAAGAGTGAATACAAGTGAGTGAATCAATATGTTGTAGAAAGACTCTCTCCTTCTTGTTTTCTCTCAAAACGCTAATATCCAATTTCCAAGGGATAAACCCTAACCCTTGAACTCCAAGATTCTCCAAGAGACCCTAGCATATCAAGAGAAAGAGAGAGAATACAAGTACAAGTGGAGACTTAAGAGAGAGTAAGAGAGAGGACACACACAATCTCTTCTCTTAGTCATATCTCATCACAAGAGTGAATACAAGTGAGTGAATCAATTTGTTGTTGAAAGACTCTCTCCTTCTGATTCTCTCTCAAAACAATAATCTCCAATTTCCAAGGGATAAACCCAAACACTAGAACTACAAGATGCTCTGGGAAACCCTAGCACCTCAAGAGAGAGAGTAGACAAGTACAAGTGAAGAGAGAGTAAGACAAAGGAAATGTGCACTCTCTTCTCTTAGTAACATCTCATCACAATATTGAATATAAGCGAGTGTATTTATATGTTGTACATAAACTCTCTCCTTTCGATTTTGTCTCAAAACCCTAATCTCCAATTTCAAAGGGATAAACCTTAACCCTAGAACCCCAAGATTCTCTAGGAGACCCTAGAGCCTCAAAAGAGAGAGGTAATGCAAGTACAAAACTTAAGAGAGAGTAGCAGAGAGGAACTGGGCACTCTCTTTTGTTAGTCTGTCCTTTTGGTTTTCTCTCAAGACCCTAATATCCAATTTCCAGGGGGTACACCCTAACCCTAGAACACCAAGGTGCTCCAAGGAACCCTAGCACCTCGATAAAGAGAGAGAATACAAGTACAAGTGAAGACTTAAGAAAGAGTAAGAGAGAGGAAATGTGAAATCTCTTCTCTTAGTCACATCTCATCACAAGAGTGAATACAAGTGAGTGAATCGATATGTTGTAGAAAGACTCTCCTTGGGGTTTTTTCAAAAAACCCTAATCCCCAATTTCCAAAGGATAAATCCTAACCCTAGAACTCCAAGATGCTCCAAGAAACCCTAGCACCTCGAGAGAGAGAGAGAGAATACAAGTGCAAGTGAAGACATAAGACAAATTAACAAAGAGGAAACATGCACTCTCTTCTCTTAGTAACATCTCATCACAAGATGAAATACAATTGAGTGAATCAATATGTTGTAGAAAGACTCTCTCCTTCATGTTTTCTCTCAAAACCATAAACTCCAATTTTCAACGGATACTCGTTAACCCTAGAACTCATCTATGCTCCAAGACACCATAGCACCGAGAGAGAGAGAGAGAGAGAAAGAGAGAGAGAGAGAGAGAGAGATACTACAAATACAAAACACAGATAGAAAATATGCCCTCTCTTCGCTTAGTAAGATCTCATCACAAGAGTGAATACAAGTGAGTGAATTGATATGTTGAAGAAAGACTCTCATCTTCTGGTTTTCTCTCAAAACATTAATATCCAATTTCCAAGGCATAAACCCTAACCCTAGAACTCCAAGAAGCTTCAAGAAGCCCTAGTGTCTCAAGAGAGAGAGAATACAAGTACAAGTGAAGTATTGAGACTAAGGGAGAGGAAATTATCACTCTCTTGTCTTAGTGACATCACATAACAAGAGTGAATACAAGTAAGTGTATCTATATGTTGTAGAAAGATTCCTCCTTTTGGTTTCTCTCAAAACCCCAATCTACAATTTTCAAGGCATAAATCATAACCCTAGAACTCCAAGAAGCTCTAAGAATCCTTGGTTCCTCAAGAGAGAGAGAATACAAGTACAAGTGAAGTATTGAGACTAAGAGAGAGGAAATGTGCACTCTCTTGTCTTAGTGACAATTCAGCACAAGAGTGAATACAAGTGAGGGAATCAATATGTTGTAGAAAGATTCTCTCCTTCCATTTTTCTGTCAAAACCTTAATCTACAAATTCCAAGGAATAAACCCTAACCCTAGAACTCCATGATGCTCCAAGAAACCCCAACGCTTCAAGAGAGAGGGAATACAAGTACACGTGATGACTTAAGAGAGAGGAAACGTGCACTCTCTTCTCTTAGTCACATCTCATCATAAGAGTGAATACAAGTGAATGAATCGATATGTTCTAGAAAGACTCCCTCCTTCCGGTTTTTTCTTGAAGCTCTAATCTTAAATTTTCAAAGGATAAACACTAATACCAGAACTCCAAGATGGCCCAAAAACCCTAGCGCCTAAAGAGAGAGAGAGACATAATACAAGTGAATACCTAAGAGAGAGAAAGAGAGACCAAATGTGCACTCTCTTCTCTTAGTCACATCTCATCATGAGAGGGAATACAAGTTGTAGAAAGACTCTCCTTTTGGTTTTCGCTCAAAACCATAATCTCCAATTTCCAAGGGATAAACTCTAACCCTAGAACTCCAAGATGCTCCATTAAATGCTCACACCTCAAGAGAGAGAGA
>JZKD02S2076398.1:22330-34176 GCA_000966675.3 Picea glauca | reverse complement strand
GAGGAGTTGAGGATTAGGTGACAGCACCTTAACTCTCACTTGCCCCCAAGGACACACCGAGTGGATTGAAGATTTCTTCCACGTCTTCCAAAGGTGTGTATAAGGCGGCAACAGTCCCTAATCTCCAATTTTCAAGGGATAAACCCTAACCCTAGAACTCTAAGATGCTCCAAGAAACACTAGAGAATCAATAGAGAGATAGAGAGAATACAACTACAATTGAAGACTGGTGAGAGAGTAAGAGAGAGGAAATCATCACTCTCTTATCTTAGCCACATATCAAGACAAGAGAGAATGCAAGTGAGTGAGTCGATATGTTGTAAAAAAACTCTCTCCTTTCGGTTTTCTATCAAAACCCTAATCTCCAATTTACTAGGGATAAAGCCTAACCCTAGAACTCTTAGTTCCTCCAAGAAACCCTAGCGCCTCAAGAGAGAGAGAATACAAGCACAATAAAAGAATTAAGAGAGAGTAAGAGAGAGGAACTCTACACTATCTTTTCTTAGTCACAACTCATCACGAGAGTGAGTACAAGTGAGTGAATCGATATGTTGTAGAAAGAACCCTCCTTTCAGTTTTCACTCAAAACCCTAATACCCAATTTCCAATGGGTAAACCCTAACCATAAAAATCTAAGGCACTCCAAGAAATTGATGACCTTCTAGCCTTAAACCCACTGTTGCAAAAGTGTACAATTAATTCTGCTACAACTCTGTAATTGGTTGCTCTCAAAACTTTCATGAACGGGCCCAAAATCTCTTCCTTAACAGGGTATCGAAATTCTCCATATACTCACCAGTCCATTAACGCTCAGATTCAACACTATTTACCCATAGAACCTAAGCTATGGCCAAGCGTTCAATCTCATTGGGGCTTCTTCAACTTTCACTCTTTGTTGTTGATCATTACTTGATGGACGATCCGACTTACACCTCGGAGTCGAACTGGCTATGGACAATTTTGGTCCTCAATCTCAACTAAACAACCTCTATCCTATGCAATTCTTCTAGAACCCAAAACATAGGAAATTACAATATTTCAAGCTTAGGCAACCCACTCCCATGGAAAATCAAAAGACCCCTTAGGCCTAATAAACAAGGTTAGCTTAGGAGGAAAAATTCTCCTGCATCAGAGACCTTAGTGCCTCAAGAGAGAGAGAATAAAAGTACAAGTTAAGACTTAAGAGAGCATGAGAGAGGAAATGCACACTCTCTTCTCTTAGTCAAATCTCATCAGAAGAGTGAATACAAGTGAGTGAATTGATATGTTGTAGAAAGACTCTTTTCTTCCAATTTTCTTTCAGAACCCTAATCTCCAATTTTAAAGGGATAATCCTAAACCCTTGAGGCGCTAAATTTTCTTGGAGCATCTTGGTTTTCTAGGGATATGGATTATCCCTTGAAAATTGGATATTAGGGTTTTGAGAGAAAACTGGAAGGAAAGAGTCTTTCTACAACATATTGATTCACTCTTGTGATTCGCTTGTAGAGAGACTCTCTCCTTTCGGTTTGGTTTTCTCTCAAAACCATATTCTCTCATTTCCAACGGAAAAAACTTAACCCTAGAACTCCAAGATGCTCCAAGAAACCTTAGTTCCTCAAGAGAAAGAATACAAATACAAATGAAGACTTAAGAGAGAGGAAATGCAAACTCTCTTCTCTTAATTACATCTCATCACAAGAGTGAATTGATATATTGTAGAAAGACTCTCTCCTTCCATTTTTCTCTCAAAATTATAATCTCCATTTTCTTAGGGATAAACCCTAACCCTAAAACTCCAACATGCTCCAAGAAACCGTGTTGTCTCAATAGATTACAAGTACTAGTGAATACTTATGTGAAAGAAATTGTGCACTCCCTTCTCTTAGTCACATCTCATCACAAGAGTTAATTAATATGTTGTAGAAAGGCTCTCTCCTTTTGTTTTTTTCCCAAAACCCTAATATACGATTTTTGAGGGATAAACCCTAACCCTAGAACTCTAAGATGCTATAAGAAACCCTTGTGCCTTAAGAGACAGAGAATACAAGTATAAGTGAAGACTTAAGGGAGAGGAAATGTGTGCTCTCTTCTCTTAATTAGATCTCATAACAAGAGTGAATACAAGTGAGCAAATCAATATGTTGTAGAAAGACACTCTCCTTTCAATTTTCTCTCGAAACCCTAATCTCCAATTTCCATGAGATAAAACTTAACCCTAGAACTCTAAGATGGTCTAGGAAACCCTAGTGCCTCAAGAATTATGGAGTAGAAGTGAAGAGTTGGAGATATTAAGAGAGAGGAAATGCACACTCTCTTCTCTTAGTCAGATGTCATCACAAGAGTGAATACAAGTGACTGAATCAATTTGTTGTAGAAATACTCTCCCCTTTCGGTGCTCTCTCAAAACCCTAATCTTCAATTTCCAAGGGATAAAAACTAACCCTAGAACTACAATGTTCGCGAGGAAACCCTAACACCTCAAGAGAGGGAGAGAATACAAGTACAAGTGAACAGAGAGTAAGACTGAGGAAATGAAAACTCTTCTCTTAGTGACATCTCATCACAATAGTGAATATAAGTGAGTTAATTGGTATGTTGTAGATATACCCTTTCCTTTAGGTTTTTTCTCAAAACCCTAATCTCCAATTTCTAAGGGATAAACCTTAACCCTAGAACTCCAAGATGCTCCAAGAAACCCTAGTGCCTCAAAAGAGCAGTATAATACAAGTAAAAGACTTAAGAGAGTAAGAGAGAGGAACTGGCAACTCTCTTCTGTTTTTCACATCTCATCGCAAGAGTGAATACAAGTGAGTGAATTGATATGTTGTAGAAAGAATCTTCTTTCGATTTTCTCTCAAAACCCTAATTTCTAATTTCCAAGGGATCAACCCTAACCATAGAACTTCAAGATGCTCCAAGAAACCCTAGCACCTCGAGAGATAAATAATACAAGTATTAGTGAAGACTTATGAGAGAGTAAGAGAAAGAAATTGTGCACTTTCGGTTTTCTTTAAAAACCCCGATCTCAAATTTCCTAGGGATAAAACTAACACTAGAACACCAAGAAGCTCCAAGAAACCCTAGTGCCTCAAGAGAGAGAGAAAATACAAGCACAAGTGAAGACTTAGAAGAGAGTACGAAAGATGAAACGTGCCATGTCTTCTCTTAGTCACATCTCATCACAAGAGTGAATAGAAGTGAGTGAATCGGTTTGTCATAGAAAGAGTATCTCCTTTCAGTTTTTTCTCAAAACCCTAATCTCCATTTTTCAAGAGGTAACCCCTAACCATAGAATTCTAAGGTGCTCCAAGAAACCTTATCACCTCAAGAGAGAGAGAATACAAGTACAACTGAAGACTTAAGAGATAGTAAGAGAGAGGAAATGCACATTCTATTCTCTTAGTCACTTCTCATAACAAGAGTGAATACAAGTGAGTGCATCGATATGTTGTAAAAAGCCTCTCCTTGCAATTTTTTCGAAAACCCCTAATCCTCAATTTCCAAGGGATAAACCCTAACCCTAAAACTCCAAGATGCTCTAAGAAACCCTAGCATCTCAAGAGAGAGAGAGAGAGAATACATAAGATAGAGTAAGAGAGACGAAATGTTCACACTCTTCTCTTAGTCACATCTCATCATGAGGCTGAATACAAGTGAGTGAATCGATATGTTGTAGAAAGACTCTCCTTTCGGTTTTATCTCAAAACCCTAATATCCAATTTCTAGGGGATAAACTCTAACCCTGGAACTCTAATATGCTCCAAGACACCCTAGTGCATCGAGAGAGAGAGAGAGAGAGAGATACTACAAGTACAAAATTTAAGAGAGAGGAACAAAGAAGAAATATTCCCTCTCTTCTCTTAGTCACATCTCATTACAAGAGTGAATACAAGTGAGTTATTTGATATATTGTAGAAACAATTTGTGCTTTTTTTTTTCTCTCAAAACCCTAATGTCCAATTTTATATGGGTAAACCCTAACCCTAGAAATCCAAGGTGCTCCAAGAAACCCTACCACCTCAAGAGAGAGAGAGAATACAAGTACAAGTGAATACTTACGAGAGAGTAAGAGAAAGGAAATGTGCACTCTCTTCTCTTAGTCACATCTCATCACAAGAGTGAATACAAGTGAGTGAATCGATATGTTGTAGAAATCCTCTCCTTGCATTTTTTTCAAAAAACCCTAATCCTCAATTTCCAAGCGATAAACCCTAACCTAAGAACTCCAAGATGCTCGAAGAAACCCTAGCACCTTGAGAGAGAGAGAGAGAGAGAGAGAGAGAGAGAGAGAGAGAGAATACAAGTACAAGTGAAGAACTGAGATAGAGTAAGAGAGAGGAAATGTGCACTCTCTTCTCTTAGTCACATCTCATCACAAGACTGAATACGAGGGAGTGAATTGATATGTTGTTGAAAGTCTCTAAACCTTAATGTCCAATTTCTAGGGGATAAACCCTAACCTAGAAACTCTAATATGCTCCAAGACTCTCTAGTGCCGAGAGAGAGAGAGAGAGAGATACTACAAGTACAAAACTTAAGAGAGAGTAACAAAGAATAAATTTTCCCTCTCTTCTCTTAGTCACATCTCATCACAACAGTGAATACAAGTGAGTGAATTGATATCTTGTAGAAATACTCTTGTTATCACACAGTTTGTAGTTAGGATAATGGCTTGATGAAAAGAGGTCAAACTGGCGTAACTGAACCAATCCCACCCACTGTCACCTCAATGGGAAGGTTCTTTCTGTTTAGGGAGGTAAGGCCCAGGGGAGACGTCTCTGGTGACTTGGGGTTTTGAGAAGGAAAAAAGGCTAAGTGATAATAATTCCCCTCACAAGTCACCACCTGATCAGAAAGTCCTGGCTTATAGCCAATAAAGGTAACCGGAAGTAATAACCAATAAGAGTACCTGCCCGAGACAAAGCAACAAGAAACTATATGCGCAAGCTTGCTTGCTGGTTAATACTTCATATCGTCAATGAATTTTCTGATAGTAAGCAATTGAGCAATAATATTGATGAAGTAAATCAATATTTACACTATAGCAATGATTACAATATCACTTCTCAATAAATGCTAAAGAAACTTGGCATTCAATGTAACAAAATCAACACTTCATATATAATGCCTTAACCAACCATTCAATTGCTTTAAAAGTAAAACGATGGTTGCACAAAGTTGTTTATAGCACAAGAAGATGACGAAAGCACCAGGGTTAGTAGAATTAGTCTAGGCCAAGGTTAGTAAGAGTTAGGGTTTGTTCCTAGGTTATATGGAGTCAAAAGAGGACGCAATGGCTCAAGGATAAAGTGATGATGATGAAACTAAAGACAAGATAGTTAAACTTTGAGGTGTTGCTATGACAAGGCCTCAAAAATAAAACCCTAGGGGAGAGAGGCTCACTTTGGTGTAGAAACCCTAGGCCTTAGTGCTCTCTCCTCCTTCTTCAACTCAATGGAAAAAATGGCTAGCTTAGTCAATGATTGCATAAAACTAAGAGAAGAGGGTTTGCAAGCAATGTGTTGCTATGGCAAGGCTTTACTAGGCAAACCCTAGGGAAAATCGGCTCACCAAGGTGTAGAGACCTAGGCCTTGGTGCGTTTTCCCGTTCTTAGCCCAACAAATAATAAAAATGACTAGCTAGAAGAAGATGGATAAAGTGTTGCTATGGCAAGGCTCTATCCTCTTCAACAAATCAAATGGCTCAAAATCTTGATGGGGACATGAGACAAGGACATTAACTAGTGCTTGTCAGCTAGGGTTTGATTTAGGAAAATATAATAACATATGCAAGTAAATGAAACTAAAACCATTCAATTAAGAAGTGTTTGCATAAATTCACTTACATAAACAAGAAACCATGTAGAAAAACCCTAGTTGCAACACCTTCCACCAAGAGAAAGGCCAAAAATGCCAAGTAAAATCTTCCTTCAACAAGTACGCCTCAATATTTCAGCCAATAAACCTAAGAAGGGTGCAAATTTCAGACCTCACTAATGAGTGAGTGAGAGATGATGATAAAATGAGAGTGAAAACCCTCAATATATAGTGTACCAATGACCTAAATTACATTTTAGGTCATTAAAAGGCCGACAAGGCAAAAATACCAAAATMTTATTGTTTTACATTAAATGCTTAAATTAAAACCCTAATCAAGAAATACAGAKATKTCATCCCCTTTCTAGGGTGACGTTAKCCCCTTCTAGGGAAAATGAAGCCTACTGGAGAAAAAAGTTAGCCCTCCTTGGGCTTCTCCAAGTTKCCACACATGCCAAAACTGCCAAAKCTGCCTCCCAAAATGTCCATACTACTTGGTGACGTCATGGGCATCCTGGGAGACGTCCCGGGCCTTCCAAGTCCAACGTTCCTGTAGAGAGGGTTCAACCCCCCTAAGTATAGGTYTGCTMAGTTGCCTCTGGTGGATTCTTCTGTTCTTCCCTGGTACAAAGGCTCTACCCAGTATCTTCCCCCTGTTGGGGTCTCARCATCCATMTGGTGGGATCTTCAKCTCCATGGAGGTCCGAACTAATCATCTCCCCATGGGTACCTGGCCAACATGGCACYTGTCCATCGGGCATGATACTGCACATCAACAACTACGCCCTCCATGGGCTCATAAGTCACWGGGATCATCGCAATGTCAAYGACATCTAATCATCAATATTTATTAAACATGTGCATAAAACCYCTTTACCCCATTCTAGTGCTCAAAGACATTATACAAGTCTGCAATACAAGTTTGGGGGAAGTGACAAGACATCCTATTGGGCTAGAGTCTACTGGAAAAGGGTTGTTCCTGGAAAGGATCAAATTCAATTCATGTAAGTAGGTGAGGTGGATGGGGATGCTTAGGCAAAAGGTGTAGTGATAGGAAGGATGGCTTACCGGTGGGTGCCTCTCTGGAGGGTGAGTTGTACCTATCATGGATGCAATGTTTCCAAGCCCATTCATGCCTTTTATCTTCATTTTTTTTCTTCCAAGATGTTAGTCAAAGGACATTGCCCTAGCTTGGTGATCAATGGTGGAAATGTTAGCCACAAGAATTTCACGGAAATGAAAGGTTGGCTCGTGATGAGATCCCCTTTCTCTTGGATAATGCCACCAAGAGCCACTACCCTAGCATGGCGACCAGATGTTGGTATTGTCAATCCGCTAGATGATCATGGACCTAATAGGCTGGCTCATGATGAGACCCCCTATCCTCTAACCAGGTCTTGTCTTTATTGTTTTTTTGTCTTTTTTATTTCTTTTTATTTTAAGGAGCTAGTCAAGGGACACTGCCTTGGCTTGGTGGCTAGAGGTGGCAATGTTACCGACAAGTACTTTCACGGAAATGAGAAGGTTGGCTCGTGATGAGACCCCCTTTCTCTTAGCCATGCAACCAAGAGCCATTACCCTGGTGTGGTAACCAATTGCTAGTCGTTTCATACCGTTAGGCACCCATGGACCTAATAAGTTGGCTCGTGATGAGACCCCCTATCCCTCAACTAGGCCTTGATTTATTTTTTGCAGGTCCCTCTGTTTCTTGCTGAGAATATTTTTAATGCTTTCTCAGGGATCCCTGGGTGAAGCATCTCGAGGTTTTATTCTTAGGCTTTTATTGTCAGTTGCTTTTACCCCCAGGCCCTTTAGCCCATTCTTACCACAAGGTAAGGTACAACCCCTAAATGGATGGCTAACCCTATGCCCAAACCAATGTAACAGGATGAGCAAGTGGGAGATAAGATGGAAAGTGGTATGTATGACGAGAATGGACGATGGCTTTTCAGAAATCCCCCCAATGGAAACTCAAAACCTATGGACACAATCTTGCTAGGGCATCTTGGAATTCCCCCCAGGCATGGTCAAGTGGACAAAAATAAGATCCAAGCACCTGTTAGAAAAAAAGGAATCAAATGCACATATTCAAAGGTTTTGAGTATTAGAGTGACACATACCATGATACCCAAACTCATTACCTCATGGAGCAAGAACCATCTTTGATGCAGGACCAAGCCGAAGGTGACAGATGCTGCTGACAAAGTGGAGGCGTTGAAAGGGAGAAAAGATGGGCCCTCCAAGGCCATGCTCCAATTCATCTGGCTCTTGGTACTCCATGTCTAGGACCTGTGGGCCTCGAGACATAATCTCCTAGTTATCCATGAAAGTGGGGGATAACAACTCTCTTCTTTTGTTTTCCTCTCAAAACCCTAATCTCCAATTTCCAAGGGATAATCATAAACCCTAATCCTAGAACTCCAAGATTCTCCAATCCCTAGTGCCTCAAGAGAGAGATAATACAAGTACAAGTAAAGACTTCATACTAAGAGAGGAAATGCGCACACTCTTCTCTTAGTCACACCTCACCACAATATTGAATACAAGTAAGTGAATTGATATGTTCTAGAAAGTCTCTCCTTTGGGTTTTCTTTGAAAACCCAAATCTCCAATTTCCAAGGGATAAACCCTAACCTTGTAACTCAAAGATGCTCCAAGATACGCAATCGCCTCAAGGCAGAGAATACAACTGAAGACTTAAAAGAGTAAGAGAGAGGAAATGTGCACTCTCTTATCTTACTCATATGTCATCACAAGAGTGAGTACAAGTGAGTGAATCGATATGTTGCAGAAAGACTCTCCTTCCATTTTTCTTTCAAAACCCCAATCTCCAAATTCCAAGGTATAAACCCTAACTCGAGAACTCCAAGATGCTCCGAGAAACACTAGAACATGAAGAGAGAGAGAATACAGGTACAAGTGATGAAGTAGAAGAGAGGAAATGCACACTCTCTTCTCCTAGTCACATCTCATTAGAAGAGTGAATACAAGTGAATGAATTGATATGTTCTAGAAAGACTCTCTTCTTCCAAGTTTCTCTAAAAAATCTAATCTCCATATTTCAAAGGATAAACACTAATACCAGAAGTCCAAGATGCCCCAAGAACCAGTAGCGCCTAGAGAGAGAGAGAGAGAGAGAGAGAGAGAGAGAGAGAGAGAGAGAGAGAGAATACAAGTGAAGACCTAAGAGAGAGAAAGAGAGACAAAATGCACACTCTCTTCTCTTATTCACATCTTATCACGAAAGTGAATACAAGTTGTAGAAAGACTCTCTCCTTTCGTTTTTCTCTCAAAACCATAATCTCCAATTTCCAAGGGGTAAACCCTAACCTATGAAGTCCAAGATGCTCCATTAAATGCTAATACCTCAAGTGAGAGAGAATACAAGTGAAGGATTAAGAGAGAGGAAATGTCAATCCTTGTCTCTTAGTCACATCCCATCACAAGATTGAGTACAAGTGACATAATCGATATGTTGTAGAAAGACTCTTTGCTTTTTTAGTTCTCTCAAAATCTGTATATCCTATTTCCAAGGGATAAACCCTAACATTAGCATTCCAAGATTATCCAAGAAATCCCAGCTCCTCAAGAGAGGGAGAATACAAGTAAAAGTGAAAACTTGAGAGAGAGAGTAAGAGAGAGAAAACGCACACTCTCTTCTCTTATACACATCTCATACAAAGAGTGAACCGATATAATGTAGAAGCACTATATTTTTCTAGTTTCTCTAAAACCCCTAATCTCCAATTTCCAAGGGATAAACCCTCAGCCTAGAACTCCAAGATGCTCCAAGGAACACTAGTGCCTCAATAAAGAGTTAGAGAGAATACAAATACAAGTGAAGACTTATGAAAGAGTAAGAGAGAGGAAATCCACCCTCTCTTCTCTTATTCACATATCATCACAAGAGCGAATACAAGTGAGTGAATCAATAGGTTGTAAAAATACCCTCCCCTTCCGGTTTTCTATCAAAATCATCATCTCCAATTGGCTAGGGATAAAGCCTAACCCTAGAACTCCAATTTCCTCGAAGAAAACCTAACGCCTCCAGAGAGAGAGAGAATATAGATACAGGAGAATAATTAAGAGAGTATAAGAGAGAGGAAATGTGCACTATCTTCTCTTAGTCACATCTCACCACTAGAGTGAGTACAAGTGTGTGATTTGATATGTTGTAGAAAGACACTCTTCTTTCGGTTTTCTATCAAAACTCTAATCTCCGATTTCCAATAGATAAACCCTAATTGTAGAACTCTAAGATGCTTTAGGAAAGTCTCGTACCTCAATATTGAGAGAGAATACAAGTACAAGTGAACACTTAGGAGAGAGTAAGAGAGAGGAAATGCACACTCTCTTCTCTTAGTCACATCTCGTCACAAGAGTAAATACAAGTGAGTGAATCGATATTTTGTAGAAAGATTGTCTCCTTGTATTTTCACAAAACCTTAATCTCCAATTTCCAAGGGATAAACCTTAACCCTCAAACTCTGAGATGCTCCAAGGGACCATAGCGCCTCAAGAGAGAGAGCATACGAGTATAAGTGAAGATTTAAGAGAGAGTATGAGAGAGGAAATGTACACTCTCTTCTCTTAGTCAAACTCATCAAAAGAGTGAATACAAGTTAGTGAATCAATATGTTGTAGAAAAAATCTTTCCTTCCAGGTTTTTGTCAAAACCCTATTCTCTAACTTCCAAGGGATAAACCCTAACCCTTGAGGTGCTAGATTTTCTTGGAGCATATTGGATTTCTAAGGTTAGGGTTTGTCCCTTGGAAATTGGAGATGAGGGTTTTGAGATAAAAATGGAAGGAAATAGGATTTCTACAACATATTGATTCACTCACTTGTATTCACTCTTGTGGTTCTCTTGTAGAAAGACTCTATCCTTTCGGTTTTCTCTCAAAACCATAATCTCCAATTTTTGAGGGATAAACCCTAATACTAGGATTCCACGATGCTCTTAGAAACCGTAACGTCTCAAGAGAGAGATAATGCGAGTACAAGTGAATACTTAAGAGAGAGTGAGAAAGAGGAAATGTGCACTCTCTTCTCTTAGTTACATCTCATCACAAGAGTGAATACAAGTGAGTGAATCAATATGCCGTAGGAAAACTTTCTCCTTTCGGTTTTCTCTGAAAACCTTAATCTCCAAGAGATAAACCCTAACTCTAGAACTCCAATATGCTCCAAGAAACCACACCACCTCAAGAGAGAGAGAGGATGGAAGTACAAGTGAAGACTTGAGAGAAATAGAGAGGAAATGTGCTCTCTCTTCTCTTAGTCACTTCTCATCACAAGAGTGAATCAAAGTGAGTGAATCGATACATTGTAGAAAGACTCTCTCTTTTCGGTTTTCTCTCGAAATCCTACTCTCCAATTTCGAATGGATAAACCTTAACCTTGGAACTACAGGATGATCCAGGAAACCTCATGCCACAAGAGAGAGATAATAAAATTAAAAAACTTAAGAGAGAGTAAGAGAGAGAAAATGTGCACTCTCTTCTCTTAGTCACATCTCATCACAAGAGAGAATAAAAGTGAGGGAATGTATATGTTGTAGAAACAATCTCCTTTCATTTTTCTCTCAAAACCCTAATCTGCAATTTCCAAGGGACAAAACTTAACCCTAGAACTCCAAGATGCTCCACGAAACTTGAGTTATTCAAGAGAAAGAATACAAGTACAAATGAAGACTTAAGCGAGAGGAAATGCACACTCTCTTCTCTTAGTCACATATCATCACAAGAGTGAATCGATATATTGTAGAAACACTCACTCCTTCTGTTTTTCTCTATAAAATCTAATCTCCAATTTCTAAGGGATAAACCCTAACCCTAGAACTCGAAGATGTTGAAAGAAACCCTATTGCCTCAAGAGAAAGAATGCAACTACACGTGAAGACTTAAGAGATAAAAGGCACACTCTCTTCTCATAGTCACATCTCATCACAAGAGTGAATCGATATGTTGTAGAAAGGATCTCTCCTTTCTGTTTTCTCTCAAAACACTAAATGATTTATGAGCGATAAACCCTAACCCTAGAACTCC
>JZKD02S2076364.1:356605-386790 GCA_000966675.3 Picea glauca | reverse complement strand
GAAACCCTAAATGTAAATTTACTAAGGCAAGGATACTTAGATATTCAAGAAGTTCCATGAAATATAAGAAAAAAATTAGAGTGATTGAATCTAATTAGAGTGATTGTAGCTGAATAAATAATCTTTTTACTCTATCAAAAGTGGATAAACCATAAAATCTTTCTAAGGAGTTAAAATAAACCATGAAATTTGATTTAAGGAGTGAAAATAAACCATAAAATAGTTCAATAGTACCAAATTACTAAATCACACAGAAATTTTTTAAGTACTAACCTTCAAAATATCAGCTATGTAGAGTCTGATCAATTCAATGTTTCTCTTCTTGAAAGAGAATTGAAATCAAGATTTCATAAAAAAACCAGAACACCATTGCATCAGAACACCCGAATGATTTTCACAACTGTAGAAAATGATTGTCGCAACTATAGAAAATTTGTCGTAACTGAGATATATATAGGATTGATTTGTCGTAAATGACCGTTGATTCTCAGACATGCCATTTTTGGTCGCTATAGAGACTAATTGGGGGTTGGTCTCTCTACCGACCAACTTTCTTCATTAAAATGACTAACTTGGAAGGTTGGTCGCTAGAGCGACCAACATTTGGACCCCGAAAAAAAAAAGTATATTTAGTCCAAAAAAAGAAAAGAAAATACGACGAAATTTTAAACCGTCGTAATATTTCGTCGTAATTTGCACCTAATGTAGTAGTGTTACGATTTTGTATGGGACGATACCATGAACAAATATTTTGAATCTTTGAAACTTGCACTAAACCATACACCTGTATCGTTTCCCCCTGACTATAGCCCATATTACTTCCTCTACTTAGTTTCTTCAGACTCTACCATCATCATGGTCTTAGTCCAAGAGGATGATTCGCATGAAGAACATGTGATATACTATTTGATTCAGAGTCTCACGACCACCAATACCAAATACCTCCATGTAGAGAAACTGGCCTTGGAAGTTGTTCAATTTGTCCAATGTTTTCGTCATTATATCCTATTATGAAAAACCACTGTTATTTCCGATTGTAACCCTATGCAACATATAATTACGCAACAATTTCTATGGGGAAAGTACTCCAAATGGATAGTGATTCTCCAGGAGTTTGACTTGGAATTCGAACGTGCTAAGTCCAAGAAATATTTGGTTTTTGTTGAACTGATATGTGACCTTCCCTCCACTGAGACAGAAAATGTGGCAGAGGATTCCTTACCTTATGAGTCCCTTTTTCTGATCAGTTCTGATGACATATGGTACAAAAATATCATTATATATCTCCAAACTCAAACTTTTCGTCCCGATCTCTCTAGTACAGATCGTCGTCGCATACGCTATCAATATCGACAATACATCATTCTCGGTGATACCCTTTATCGCCACGATATTGATTCCATTTTCTGACAATGTCTCACTTACGAAGAAGCCAAGAAAGATTTGAATGAATATCACTATGGAACATGTGGAGGTCATATGTCTGGGTATGCCACTGCCCAAAATATCTTACGAGTGGGTTATTTCTAGCCTTCTTTATTTAAGGATTGCATTACTATTGTCCAGAAATGCCATGCTTGCCAAACTTATAATAACAAGATAAGATCTCATTCCGCTCCTTTACATACTATAGTTTCCATTGGTCCATTCACCAAATGGGGCATTGAATTCATGACATGTAACCCTCACTAGGCCAGGGGGCATGGATACATCATTGTAGCTTTGGATTATTTCACTAAATGGGCCGAGGAAATGCCTACATTTGATAACACCGGGAAAACTACAGCATTGTTCATATTCAATCATATCATTACTCGATTTGGTATCCCTCAAGCTATCATTACCAATCATGATAGCTATTTTCGAAACTTCATGATGTCCGAACTTACTGAAAAGTTGGGTCTTCTCCATGAAAACTCAACCCCCTATTACCCACAGGCCAATCGCCAAGTTGAAGCAATCAACAAAGTTCTCATTACTATGCTTCGACGGATGATAGGAATTTATAAGACAACCTGGAACACAATGTTTTTCTCCGCATTGTGGGCCTATCGAACATTTGTCAAGTCTTCTATGGGATTTACACCTTTCCAGCTAGTTTATGGTATCGAAGCTATCCTACCGATAGAATGTGAAATACTGTCTTTGAAACTGGTCGTTGAAATTCTCCCCAGTATGGTCGCCAATTTTGTTATGGGACTTATCGGTAAATGCAGACATAAACAGATCTCCCTAGATCCACTTAGATCTAGAACAAAATAGAACAGGAAATGACACTTTCCCTAAGCTCTAATCATTGATTTTACTATCAAATGAAAGAAAAGAGACATATCGTTTAAATATCGATTCCTCTCATTGTTGTCATATTAGCTCCACTCTAGTGCTCCTGTGATATTAGATCTGCAAGAAAGCACAAGCCAAAAAAAGTGAAATCAATATAGAATACTAAAAGAGAACCTATGTATGTGATCAAGGAATCATACAATAAAATGAGATGAATTTTATGGGAAAGAAACATATCACTGTATTATAAATAATGAAAGTGGAGATTACAACCAAATCTTTGATGTTGCAAGGTCCCCTTCCGATGACCCTTTTCTCCAACACAAACACTTGCTCCAAACTTGAATGAAGAAGATCCATAATGACTTGATGAACTGAAATGAACCTCTCAAGAATGAAACTATGCATAATTCTCCATACAATCTTAAGCTATTCAATAATAATCTTGCTTGAATCAACATTCATTAGCCTTAGCCTTTTCCATGAGAAATCCCTCTTTATATAGGGGAAAGAGGGATGGTTAAAGATATTAGGATGATCCCACCAAATCAGAGAAATGAGTAAGATCCCAACCATACGGATGCCACCTCATATTATGGAAGATCCCCTTCTAGAACTTTCGTGAAGTTCGACCTTTTCTTAGCCTTTTGGCATCGTCACACACCAGCTATAGAATAGCCTGTAGAGACATCACAAACCATTTTTACAGTAGCTTGCAACGATGATGCAGGAGAATCTCTCCACGTCAGCCAGCCAACCACGCCAGCGAATTCAAGTCGCGCGTTAAAGAGAGGCGCAGCCTCATTTGGAATTTGAATTGAATGTAATTTAATGTCTAAGCTATTGAGCTGGGAAGCCATGCCTTTGTGCAGGAATTAGGTAGATCGGCCATTAATGTTTTGTATGGCTGAGATCTAGATCCAGATGCTGGACTAGACAGCCCATTCAATGTAATTGAATAGGGTAGGTAGGTTGGGGGAAGTGCTCGAAGATCCCCCTCAGGAAAAAGAGATTGGGGGTATCTCTTTGGTAGTTAGTAGAGAGTTGAGTGGTAGTTGAAGAGAATCTATGTGTAGAGAGTAGAAGAGAGGAGCTGGGACCTTGTTACAGGCCGTGCTCAGGAACACCTTGTACAAACAGGCATTTGCCATTTTAATATAAACAGAAGCAGTTTTTCCTGCATGTATTTCTATGTTATGTGGATGTTTGTGAGTGTTCTTATATGCTTTAGATGTATGTTAGGTTTTCATTTGCAGGAGTGTGCTTGATTTTAGGTGAAGGTCTTTAAGGCTTCACACCAGGAGGGTGTGATAGAACACTACGGGTTCTGATAGCCGTGCACAGAGGTGCATTTTTGAACACTGCGGGTTCAGACAAAGGCATGTTGCGGCACAAGAACTGAAATCATCAACTCAGGGAGAAGACCTTTGAGGTTTTTGAACACCTCAGGAGGCAAGGCTGTGTATGAGAGACACAGTTGAAGACAAAATTCTGCTGTGAATTCTGTAGAGCTCTGCCAAGTGGGCATTGAGCATATGCACAGTGGTGCATTTGAAGGAACTCTGATGTGAGTTCTCAAGAAGTCAGAATCATTGAGGATTCTTGACACTCTGTCAGGATGGAATTGAGCACAGGCATAGAGCATTAAGAAGAACTATGTTGTGAGTTCAAGAAGAAGAACCAGAATTACTAAGGATTATGTGAAGCTCTACCATGTGGGCATTGAGCCAGTGCAAGAAGTGCATAGAAGAAGAACTCTGCTGTGAGTTTGGAGAAGAAACAGAATCACTGGGGATTCTGAGAGCTCTACCAGGTGGGTATTGAGTGGGTGCATAAGTGCATAGGAGAAGGAGGACACAACTGTTGAATGTTCTAAGAGAAGACACTCTTTCAGGTGGGCATTTGAGTCAGTGTGCAGATAGGCACAGAAGTGAAGAGAACTCTTTGAGTTTTGTATTTTGAACGAAGAATCCATTGAGGGATCTTCACAGGGTTGCTGAATACCCTGCAGCACTCAGCAGAAAGTTGCTTGAGCAGAAGGATAGCCAGGAGGGCATCCATATTCTCCATCTATGGGAGAAGGAAGAAAGACAAAATCCCTTAGGGGTCTGAGTGTTGAGAAGCTCAGGAGAGACAGCACTGGGTGTGCGTGAAGACTCTACAGAGGTGTAGGAGTCATAGAGTCCCTTGAGGATTCGGGCACAGAAGCTCAGGAGGGACAGTTCTTTCGATGCACAGAGGCAAGGCTGCAAGGAGTGCAAAGGTTGAAGAACTCTTTGGAGGAGTTCAGAGTCTATAAAATCTCAGGAGGAATAGCATCGTGGAAGAGCACATGCGAGGCTTAAGGTCGAAGAGCTCGCAGAAATAAACCCAAGGTCGAGGCCTTTGAGGAATTTGAATTTTCTCCCAAGTCGAGGAAGAAGGAGTTTGAAAGCTCAGGAGGGAGCACAGTAGCCATCGGATCGGTGGAGAAGGAGATCTGGACCATTGGTTTCTATGTCCAGGGAGCACTAGAGAAAGCATATAGAAGGGGGAGATCGACAGCCGTTGGATCTCATTCAGAAATCTCGTCAGTCGTCGGATCGGATGGGAGGTGCATGGGGTTTAACCCTTCTCATGCCAGGCAAAAGTCCCGATAGCCATCAAGATATCAGAGTTCGTGAAATCAGGAATCACGAGGACAAGAGATCAGGAATTTCTATAGGAAAAGTCCTGGGAAGATCTGGACCGTCCGTTAGTGGAGACACATGGCGGAGATCGAGGCATCAGGAGAAGCGCACAAAAGAGGAGATTCTGGACCATCAGATGTTCACACAGAATCCCGTCAGTCATCGAAACAAGTGAAGATGCTCGGAGTTTAGTCTCTGGAGTGTTTGCAGAAGAAGAGATCTGGACCATCGAATCTTGGTCCAAATACCCGACAGCCATTAGATCTATCAGGAGTTGCGTGGGAGTTAAACTCTCATAGGTAGAGGTAAAGTCCCGATGAGAGCTCTCATCGGGATATCGGCACTCGGGAAATCAGAGTTCCTGAGTTCGTGAAAATAAGGACATCAGAAGTCTTGAAAACGTGAGGAGAAATCTGAACCACCCATCTTGAGGGGACACGTGGCAGCAATCGAAGCCATCAGGGAAAGTCCCGACAGGAAGTCATCTATCGGCATTTTGGTCATCGGGATATCGAAAATCCTGGTGACAAGAGGTTTGGGAATTTTGGAATCGCAAAGTCTGAAACCCCAACAAGGAGGTAGTTGCCATTGTGGGGGCCAGTTGTCAGTATATCGGAGAAGTGGGAAGCGTCATTAAGGGGCCATCTATTCGCATAGCGAAGAATCGGGATTCGAAGGATCGGGAATCTCGTGAGCCAATGCATTGCGGCATTGAAAAGATTGAAACCCCGACGAAGAGGTAAGACTGCGGTCACGGGGATAACGATCATATTGGCCAGGAGAGCTAGTGCGTAAAGAGCACGTCGGGATTCGAGGGATCGTGAATCCTGAGGACATATGTGTTTCGACATTGAAAAGTCCAAAACCCCGATAAGGAGTATGACTTCCTTCATATAAGAGGAGGTTGTGTGGACCAAAAGTCTAGTCCGAAGGGCTAACGGAAGTTGAAACACATCGGGATTTTGAATTCCAAAACCCCGAGGGAAGGATAAGGCTGCGGTCTTATGGAAAGCGGTCATATGGACCAGGGCATAACCAGGAGGGGCTAAGGCCAGAAGGGAGCACATCGGGAATTTGAAACCCAAAACCCCAAAAGGAGGTAACACTGCAGTCACGGGGATAGTGGTCATATGGGCCAAGAGTATAGCTAGAAGGGCTAACGCGTAAAGGGTGCGTATCGATGAAATTGATCATCAGAGATCGGGGATTCAAGAGGACATGAACTCTTGACATCAGAAAAGAGGAGAATGAAGCTGGTAACACTCTTGGTGCAGAGTGATAACAGCAGGTTTTCTAGGAAAGCAGACAGAGACAGCACCATGGTTACTGAAGACCATAGGCATGCTGGGAAGAAGAGAAAGGTAGAAAAGATTGCAGATATTGATAAAGAGCTCTATGAATTAAGGGCATACATAGAGAAGCTCGAACTGTGGATGCGGAAGGATAAGAGGTCGATATGGATGCACGAATGGCCCATGAGGAAGCCGAAAGCAAAATGGCCAGTCAAGGAGTTGAAATGTAGGCTGTTAAAAAGATGGTTGAGGTATGCTGAAAACATCAATGGACCAAAAGAGGAAATGGTTAAGGTATGTGAACTAGAGACTGGGGACATTCTTGGTGAGGACAATGAAATGGGATCAGCCAAAGATCTCAAGAACTGCCATGAAGGAAGAGAAGAAATTCCAGATTGCCAGGTGGGCAACAAGATGAGATCACTGCAGGATCTCAGAGACTGTCATGAGGATAGCCAAGGAATTTCACATTGCCAGTTGGGCAATGATATGAGGTCATTGTGGGATCTCGAAGACTGCCAAGAGTGCAGTGGAAGCATCTCAGATTGCCAGGTGGGCAGAGATGAGCATTCGAGACTATCTGAAAGTCTCATGGACTCGGAAGTGAGTTCAATTCAGCAAGGGTTGCTGATGAAGATGGGATCGGTTGATCTCATATTCTGCCAGGACAGAAGTGGAAGCATCCCATATTGCCAAGTGGGAAGGGATGAGCAGATGAGACTATCTGTGGGTCTCATGAACTCAGAAGTGAGTTGGAATCAGCCCGAGGAGCTGATAGAGCAGATGAGACTGTCGAAGGGTCTCATAAATTCAGAGATGGATTTAGATCAGCAGGTGCAGTTGACAGAAGAGGAAGATCAGGATAATATTTTGATGATTGGGGAAATTGGAATATTCCTACCATGTTCCTAGGGAGAGGTAGAAGTCTATGTTGTAGATGGTGCAGCAACAGCAGCAGAACAGTCGGCTGAGACTGTCCAGGAAGAGGAATTGGAGCAGACTTTGGAAGCTACCCAAGCAGAGGAAGAAAATGATCATTCTGAGGAGTGTCTCAACATATTCAGCCAAGAAGCTGAGGAATTTGTAGCACTGAAGCTAACAGCAAAAGAAGAAGAACAGGATAATGAGCATTCTGAGGAATGGCTCAATATTTTCAGCCAGGAGACTGAAAAGACTGAAACCTGGGAGTTTGCAGCAGGAGAAGAAGAAGAGGCAGACAACATTTGTTTTGCTGATCTGTGGGAGCAGATAGAAGCCCTAGAAGAGAGTTAAAAGTGCAGGGTGTGCACATCCAATGGGTAAAGTTGGAGACTGATGAAGAAGTCATGGGAGATCCTGAGAATCTGCCCATGTGCCAAAAATTTTTGCAGCTGAGGAGACTGCATGAACATAACCAACCATTGGAGCAGTTGGATGCAGTGATCAAAGAGATCAGGGAGTTGATGATCCAGTCAGCAGAAACTGCCAGCAAGGAGAGGCTGGGCAGAAGAGAAGCAATAGCAGTAGCAGCGCAGAAGCAGCAGCAGCAGCAGAATGGAGCGGATGAGCACCTCCAGAGGATGATTTGGGATCCAGGAGGATCTCCAAAGCTGAGAGATGGGAAGCTCATGAGCAGGAGATCATGAATTTTGCAGCTGAGGAGTTTGATGCAGGAGCATCTTTCCACGTCAACCAGCCAGCCACGCCAGCGAAATCAAGTCGTGCATTAAAGAGAGGCGCGGCCTCATTTGGAATTTGAATTGAATGTAATTTAATGTCTAAGATGTTGAGCTGGGAAGGCATCCCTTTGTGCAGGCATTAGGTAGATCGACCATTAATGTTTTGTATGGCTGAGATCTAGATCCAGATGTTGGACTAGACAGCCCATTTAATGTAATTGAATATGGTAGGTAGGTTGGGGGAAGCGCTAGAAGAGCCCCCTCAGGAAAAAGAGATTGGGGGTATCTCTTTGGTAGTTAGTCAAGAGTTGAGTGGTAGTTGAAGAGAATCTGCGTGTAGAGAGAAGAAGAGAGGAGCCGGGACCTTATTACAGGCCGTGCTTAGGAACACCTTGTACAAACAGGCATTTTCCATTTTAATATAAACAGAAGCAGTTTTTTCTGCATGTATTTCTGTGTTATGTGGATGTCTGTGAGTGTTCTTATATTTTGTATATGTATTTTAGGTTTGCATTTGCAGGAGTGTGCTTGATTTTAGGTGAAGGTCTTTGAGGCTTCACACCAGGAGGGTGTGACAGAACACTGCGGGTTCTGATAGCCATGCACAGAGGTGCATTTCTGAACACTGCGGGTTCAAACAAAGACGTGTTGCGGAACAAGAACTGAAATCATAAACTCAGGGAGAAGACCTTTGAGGTTGCTGAACACCTCAGGAGGCAAGGCTGTGTATGGGAGACACATTCGCAGACAGAATTCTACTGTGAATTCTGTAGAGCTCTGCCAAGTGGGCATTGAGCATATGCACAGTGGTGCATTTGAAGGAACTTTGCTATGAGTTCTCAAGAAGTCAGAATCATTGAGGATTCTTGACACTCTGCCAGAAGGGCATTGAGCATAGGCACAGAGCATTGAGAAGAACTATGTTGTGAGTTCAGGAAGAAGAACTAGAATTACTAAGGGTTTTGTGAAGCTCTGCCAGGTGGGCATTGAGCCAGTGCAAGGAGTGCACAGAAGAAGAACTATGCTGTGAGTTCGGTCAAAAAACAGAATCATTGGGGATTCTGAGAGCTCTGCCAGGTGAGCATTGAGCGTGTGCATAGGTGCACAGGAGAAGGAGGACAGAACTGTTGAATGTTCTAAGAGAAGACACTCTGCCAGGTGGGCATTTGAATCAGTGTGCAGATAGGCACAGAAGTGAAGAGAACTCTTTGAGTTCTATATTTTGAAGGAAGAATCCACTGAGGGATCTTCACAGGGTTGTTGAATACCCTACATCACTTAGCAGGAAGTTGCTTGAGCAGAAGGATAGCCAGGAGGGCATCCATATTCTCCATCTGTGGGAGAAGGAAGAAAGACAAAATCCCTTAGGGGTTTGAGTGTTGAGACACTCAGGAGAGACAGCACTGGGTGTGCGTAAAGAATCTATATAGGCGTAGGAGTCATAGAGTCCCTTGAGGATTCAGGCGCAGAAGCTCAGGAGGGACAGTTCTTTCGGTGCACAAAGGCAAGGCTGCAAGGAGTGCAGAGGTTGAAGAACTCTTTGGATGAGTTCAGAGTCTATAAAATATCAGGAGGAATAGCATCGTGGAAGAGCGCAGGCGAAGCTTAAGGTCAAAGAGCTCGCAGAAACGAACCCAAGGTCGAGGCCTTTGAAGAATTTGAATTTTCTCCCAAGTTTGGGAAGAAGGAGTGTGCAAGCTCAGGAGGGAGCACAGCAGTCATTGGATCGGCGGAGAAGGAGATCTGGATCATTGGTTTCTACGTCCAAGGAGCACCAGAGAAAGCATATAGAAGGGGGAGATCAACATTCGTTGGATCTCATTCAGAAATCCTGTCAGTTGTCGGATCGAAAAGGAGGTGCACAGGGTTTAACCCTTCTCATGCCAGGCATAAGTCCCGATAGCCATCGGGATATCATCGTTCGTGAAATCGGGAATCATGAGGACAAGAGATCAATAATTTATATAGGAAAAGTCCCGAGAAGATCTAGACCATCCGTTAGTGGAGACACGTGGTGGAGATCGAGGCGTCGGGAGAAGCGCACAGAAGAGGATATTGTGGACCATTGGATGTTCACACAGAATCTCGTTAGCCGTCGGATCGGGTGAAGATGCTCGGAGTTTACTCTCTGGAGTGTGCGCAGAAGAAGAGATCTGGACCATCGGATCTTGGTCCAAATACCCGACAGCCACTAGATCTATCATGAGTTGCATGGGAGTTAAACTCTCATAGGTAGAGGTAAAGTCCCGATGAGAGTTGTCATCAGGATATCGGCACTCAGGAAATCAGAGTTCTTGAGGTTGTGAAAATTGAGACATCAGAAGTCTCGAAAATGTGAGGAGAAATCTGAACGATCCATCTTGAGGGGACACGTGGCAGCAATTGGAGACATCGGGGAAAGTCCTGACAGGAAGTCATCTATCGTCATTTTGTTCATCGGGATATTGGGAATCCTAGTGACAAGAGGTTTGGGCATTTCGGAATCGTGAAGTCCGAAACCCTGACAAGGAGGAAGGTGCCATAGTGGGGGCCAGCTGTCAGTATATCGAAGAAGTGGGAAGCGTCATTAAGGGGCCAGCTGTCAGCATAGCGGAGAATCGAGATTCGAAGGATCGGGAATCCCATGAGCCAATGCATTGTGGCATTGAAAAGCTTGAAACCCCGATGAAGAGGTAAGACTATGGTCACAGGGATAACGGTCATATTGGCCAGGAGCCTAGCCAGGAGAGCTAGTGCGTAAAGAGCGCATCGGGATTTGAGGGATCGCGAATCCTGAGGACATATGTGTTTTGACATTGAAAATTCCGAAACCCCGATAAGGAGTATGAATGCGGTCATATAAGGGGAGGTCGTGTGGACCAAAAGTCTAGTCCGGAGGGCTAACGGAAGTTGAAACACATCGATATTTTGAAGTCCAAAACCCCGAGGGAAGGATAAGGCTGCGGTCTTATGGAAAGCGGTCATATGGACTAGGGCATAACTAGGAGGGGCTACGGCTGGAAGGGAGCGCATCGGGAATTTGAAACCCAAAACCCCAAAAGGAGGTAACACTGCGGTCACGGGGATAGTGGTCATATGGGCCAAGAGTATAGCTAGAAGAGATAACACGTAAATGGCGCGTATCGGTGAAATTGATCATCGGAGATCAGGGATTCAAGAGGACAGGAACTCTTGACATTAGAAAAGAGGAAACGCGGAAACCCAAAATTAAGATCAGGGAAAGATCACGATTAAGTGCGGAAAAGCGATGTGAGTGAAGAAAGGACCTGTGGATCGGGTTTTCACAGATATTCCATTGGGAGTCCAAAGAGTCGCTTCGGCTCAAAGGTGAACACGGAGTGATCCTTAAAGACCGGGAGGTTAGGCGCAGAGACCCTGCGGGGTATGTGTAGGAGTGTTGTGCCATCAAGTGGTATCAGAGCTTTGATTCTTGTCTGTATATTTCAGGCAGGAGGAGGCAGAAGGAGATAAGAGAGCACTCTGATACACACATCAAGTGGTATCAGAGCTAGAACTCTATTTGTATATTTCAAGCAGAGGGAGAAGTTAAAGGAAGACAGAGCGTTGAAGACTCTATGGCGATTGTTTGCAGGTAGGCAGCAATCAAGAAGACATTCAGTGAGACTGTAGGAGAATGAAGTTGGTAACACTCTTGGTGCAGAGTGACAGCAGCAGGTTTGCTAGGAAAGCAGACAGAGACAGCACCATGGTTACTGAAGACCATAGGCATGCTGGGAAGAAGAGCAAGGCAGAAAAGCTTGCAGATATGGATAAAGAGCTCTATGAATTAAGGGCAGACATAGAGAAGCTAGAACTATGGATGCAACAAGATAAGAGGTTGAGATGGATGCGTGAATGGTCCATGAGGAAGCCGAAAGCAAAATGGCCAGTCAAGGATTTGATGGTCAGAGGGCGGCGCAGGTTGTTAAAAAGATGGTTGAGGTATGCTGAAAACCTCAATGGACCAGAAGAGGAAATGGTTCAGGTATGTGAACCAGAGACTAGGGGCATTCTTGGTGAGGAGAATGAAATGGGATCAGCTGAAGATCTCAAGAACTGCCATGAGGGCAGAGAAGAAATTCCAGATTGCTAGGTGGGCAACAAGATGAGATCACTGCGGGATCTCAAAGACTGTCATGAGGAGAGCCAAGGAATTTCACATTGCCAGCTGGGCAATGATATGAGGTCGCTGGGGGATCTCGAAGACTGCCAGGAGGGCAGTGGATGCATCTCAGATTACCAGGTGGGCAGAGATGAGCATTTGAGACTATCTGAAAGTCTCATGGACTCGAAGGTGAGTTCAATTCAGGAAGGGTTGCTAATGAAGATGGGATCGGTTGATCTCATAGTCTTCTAAGAGAGAAACAGAAGCATCCCATATTTCCAGGTGGGCAGGGATGAGCAGATGAGACTATCTGTGGGTCTCATGAACTCATAAGTGAGTTGGAATTAGCCCGAGGAGCTGACAGAGCAGATAAGACTGTCGGAGGGTCTCATAAATTCAGAGATGGATTTAGATCAACAGGTGCAGCTGACAGAAGAGGAAGATCAGGATAATATTCTGATGATTGGGGAAATTGGAATATTCCTACCATGTGCCCAGGGAGAGGTAGAAGTCTATGTTACAGATGGTGCAGCAACAGCAGCAGAACAGTCGGCTGAGACTGTCCAGGAAGAGGAATTGGAGAAAACTTTGGAAGCTGCCCAAGAAGAGGAAGAAAATGAGCATTCTGAGGAGTGTCTCAACATATTCAGCCAAGAAGCTGAGGAAGCTAGAGCACTGAAGCTGACAGCAAAAGAAGAAGAACAGGATAATGAGCATTCTGAGGAATGGCTCAATATTTTCAGCTAGGAGACTGAAAAGACTGCAACCTGGGAGTTTGCAGAAGGAGAAGAAGAAGAGAGAGATAACATTTGTTTTTTTGATCCATGGGAGCAGATAGAAGCCCTGGAAGAGAGGGTAAAAGTGCAGGGTGTGCACATACAACGGGTAAAGTTGGAGACTGATGAAGAAGGCATGGGAGATCCTGAGAATATGCCCATGTGCCAAAAAAATTTGCAGCTGAGGAGACTGCATGAACAGAACCAGCCATTGGAGCAGCTGGATGCAGTGATCGGGGAGATCAGGGAGTTGATGATCCGGTCAGCAGAAACTGCCAGCAAGGAGAGGCTGGGCAGAAGAGAAGCAATAGCAGTAGCAGCAGAATGGAGCAGATGAACAGCTCCAGAGGATGATTTGGGATCCAGGAGGATTTCCAAAGATGAGAAATGGGAATCTCATGAGCAGGCGCTCATGAATTTTCTAGCTGAAGAGTTTGATGCAGGAGCATCTCTCCACGTCATCCAGCCAGCCACGCCATCAAATTCAAGTCGCGCATTAAAGAGAGGCACAACCTCATTTGGAATTTGAATTGAATGTAATTTAATGTCTAAGCTGTTGAGTTGGGAAGCCATGCCTTTTTACAGGCATTAGGAAGATCGGCCATTAATGTTTTGTATGGTTGAGATCTAGATCCAGATGCTGGACTAGACAGCCCATTCAATGTAATTGAATATGGTAGGTAGGTTGGGGGAAGCGCTCGAAGAGCCCCCTCAGGCAAAAGAGATTCGGGGTATCTCTTTGGTAGTTAGTCGAGAGTTGAGTGGTAGTTGAAGAGAATCTACATGTAGAGAGCAGAAGAGAGGAGTCGGGACCTTGTTAAAGGCCGTGCTCAGGAACACCTTGTACAAATAGGCATTTGCCATTTTAATATAAACAGAAGTAGTTTTTCCTGCATGTATTTCTGTGTTATGTGGATGTATGTGAGTGTTCTTATATGCTGTAGATGTATGTTAGGTTTGCATTTGCAAGAGTGTGCTTGATTTTAGGTGAAGGTCTTTGAGGCTTCACACCAGGAGGGTGTGACAGAACACTGCGGGTTCTGATAGTCGTGCACAGAGGTGCATTTCTGAACACTATGGGTTCAGACAAAGACGTGTTGCAGCACAAGAACTGAAATCATCAACTCAAGGAGAAGACCTTTGAGGTTGTTGAACACCTCAGGAGGCAAGGCTATGTATGGGAGACACAGTTGCAGACAGAATTCTGCTGTGAATTCTGTAGAGCTCTGCCAAGTGGGCATTGAGCATATGCACAGTGGTGCATTTGAAGGAACTTTGTTGTGAGTTCTCAAGAAGTTAGAATCATTGAGGATTCTTGACACTCTGCCAGGAGGGCATTGAGCATAGCCACAGAGCATTGAGAAGAACTCTACTGTGAGTTCAGGAAGAAGAACCAGAATTACTAAGGATTTTGTGAAGCTCTGCCAAGTGGGCATTGAGCCAGTGCAAGGAGTGCACAGAAGAAGAACTCTGTTGTGAGTTCGGAGAAGAAACAAAATCATTGGGGATTCTGAGATCTTTTCCAGGTGGGCATTGAGCGGGTGCATAGGTGCACAGGAGAAGGAGGACAGAACTACTGAATGTTTTGGGAGAAGACACTCTGTTAGGTGGGTATTTGAGTTAGTGTGCAGATAGGCACAGAAGTGAAGAGAAATTTTTGAGTTCTATATTTTGAAGGAAGAATCCACTGAGGGATCTTCACAGGGTTGTTGAATACCCTACAGCACTCAGCAGGAAGTTGCTTGAGCAAAAGGATAGCCAGGAGGGCATCCATATTCTCCATCTGTGGGAGAAGAAAGAAAGACAAAATCCCTTAGGGGTCTGAGTGTTGAGAAGCTCAGGAGAGACAGCACTGGGTGTGCGTGAATACTCTATAGAGGTGTAGGAGTCATAGAGTCCCTTGAAGATTCGGGCGCAGAATCTCAAGAGGGACAGTGCTTTTGGTGCACAGAGGTGAGGCTGCAAGGAGTGCAGAGGTTGAAGAACTCTTTGGAGGAGTTCAGAGTCTATAAAATCTTAAGAGGAATAGCATCATGGAAGATCGCAGGCGAGGCTTAAGGTCGAAGAGCTCACAGAAATGAACCCAAGGTCGAGGCCTTTAAGGAATTTGAATTTTCTCCCAAGTCTAGGAAGAAGGAGTGCGCAAGCTCGGGAGGGAGCACAACAGTCGTCGGATCGGCGGAGAAGGAGATCTGGACCATTGGTTTCTACGTCCAGGGAGCACCAGAGCAAGCATATAGAAGGGGGTGATTGACAACCGTTGGATATCATTCAGAAATCCCATCAGCCATCGGATCGGACAGGAGGTGCACAGGGTTTAACCCTTCTCACGCCAAGCAAAAGTCCCGACAGCCATCGGGATATCGACGTTCGTGAAATCAAGAATCACGAGGACAAGAGATCGATAATTTTTATAGGAAAAGTCCCGTGAAGATATGGACCGTCCGTTAGTGGATACATGTGGCGGAGATCGAGGCATCAGAACAAGCGCACAGAAGAAGAGATTGTGGACCGTTGGATGTTCACACAGAATCCCGTCAGCCGTCGAATCGGGTGAAGATGCTCAGAGTTTAGTCTCTGGAGTGTGCGCAAAAGAAGAGATCTGGACCGTCGGATCTTGGTCCAAGTACCTGACAACCATTAGATCTATCAGGAGTTGTGTGGGATTTAAACTCTCATAGGTAGAGGTAATGTCCCGACGAGATTTGTCATCGGGATATAGGTACTCGAGAAATCGGAGTTCCTGAGGTCGTGAAAATCGGGACATCAGAAGTCTCGAAAATGTGAAGAGAAATCTGAACTGTCCATCTTGAGGGGACGCATGGCAGCAATCGGAGCCATTAGGGAAAGTGCCGACAGGAAGTCATCTATCGGAATTTTGGTCATTAGGATATCGGGAATTCTGGTGACAAGAGGTTTGGGCATTTCGGAATTGTGAAGTCTGAAACCCCGACAAGGAGGAAGGTGCCATCGTGGGGACCAGCTGTCAGTATATCGAAAAAGTGGGAAGCGTCATTAAGGGGCCAACTATTAGCATAGCGAAGAATTGGGATTCAAAGGATCGGGAATCTCGTGAGCCAATGCATTGCGGCATTGAAAAGCTCGAAACCCCGATGAAGAGGTAAGACTGCGGTCATGGGGATAATGGTCATATTGGCCAAGATCCTAGCCAGGAGAGCTAGTTCGTAAAGAGCGGGTTGGGATTCGAGGGATCACGAATCCTGAAGACATATGTGTTTCAACATTGAAAATTCTGAAATCCCAATAAGGAGTATGACTGCGGTCATATAAGGGGAGGTAGTGTGGACCAAAAGTCTAGTCCAGAGGGCTAACGGAAGTTGAAACACATCGGGATTTTGTAGTCCAAAACCCCGAGGGAAGGATAAGGCTGCGGTCTTATGGAAAGCGGTCATATGGACCAGGGCATAACCAGGAGGGGCTAAGGCCGGAAGGGAGCACATCAGGAATTTGAAACCCAAAACCTCGAAAGGAGGTAACACTGCGGTCACGGGGATAGTGGTCATATGGGCCAAGAGTATAGCCATAAGGGCTAACGCGTAAAGGGTGTGTATCGGTGAAATTGCTCATTGTAGATCGGGTATTCAAGAGGACAGGAACTCTTGACATCAGAAAAGATGAAACCCTGAAACCCAAAATTAAGATCAGGGAAAGATCATGGTTAAGTGCGGAAAAGCCGTGTGAGTGAAGAAAGGACCTGTGGATCGGGTTTTCACAAAGATTCCATTGGGAGTCCAAAAAGCTGCTTCGGCTCAAAGGTGAACATGGAGCAATCCTTAAAGACTAGGAGGTCAGGCGTAGAGACCCTGCGGGGTATGTGTAGGAGCGTCGCGCCATCAAACGACCAGGAATCATCACACCCTGCTTATGGTGCAGCCTATGAAGACCAGCCATCATTGCACCCTGCTTATGGTTCAGCCTGCGATGACCCTCCTTAATAAGGTTTTTTGGAAGAGAAAGTCAGTCACCTTTCCCATGAAGATAGGCTCTTTTGGGAACATGAACACATGTTTGTCAATGGATCATTAAGATGACCAAAATAATGTGTAATACCTGTGTTGGTTACTCAGAGCCCACCCTTGATTATTTTAAGCCCGATTTTGATAAAGGAACCAGTTATTTTTGGTCGGGCACATGATCGATTGTTATGATTTTATGGAGTATCGTCGACAGTGGTTGATTATTTGTTGTCCTTGATTAATAGTTTTGACTGTGGTTTTTGTGATTGATTTATAATCACTGTATTATTTTATTAAGGAAATTGATTCTATAGTTCGGCATGGTTAATTGGTTTATTCGAGTAATGAAGTGGGCACACAGTCGTTGCCTCTTGTGTTGTAACAATTGGATTGTTGACTCAACATTGTTTTATGGTTGGTCAAGAATATGCCTCTTTACTTTATGCATCGGGTTGTGTGTTTCCTAAAACATGATACAAGTTGTAATAAGGGTTGTTGTCACTATGTGTTTTAATTTCCAATTGAGTGTATTGAAATCGTGATAGTTGTGGCATAGTTGTCCACTGTATATGTTTTGGATATCATTTGATTAAACCATCAAATATGAGCACGGGTTTTATAACAGTATGGTTTTGTTGCAATTTGATTATAAAATTGATTAGAGGAATGGAACCGGGCACGATTTTTGTCTCTGTGTTTGATTTAAAGAAATAATTCATGGACAATGTTGATGTTTTGATGGAATGGAGTGAAACAAGTGACTGTGTGTTCATTTAGAAATTGTTTTGAATATTTAATGGGACAAATGGGAAGAAACAAAACTCTTATACAGGTTGTTTTGGAAGGCATATTATCTTGAGTTTTTGACATTGTGTTAAAGATGTAATTGCAAACATTGAGTAGGTTAATACACATAAATGATGAATTATACACAGTAGTTGTTTAATTGATCACAGTGATTGTTTGGTTAGTATTGGATCTTTTGCTTTTAATATAGAATTGTTTTATGGGATTACTTAATTAATTTTTCGAACAGTAACTGCTATCTTCCTCTACAATTTTTTTTCACTTTATGCTAATTAATCCCCTCTCCTTCCCATATTCATTACTCACTCCCTATTCATAAAATTTAATTACAGTTAAGAGAAGCTTTGTATTGTGACAGTTTAATATCATAGGAATGGATTACAGTGATACGTTCTTTGGTTTACATTTCAGTTGATTGTTGTTATTAGTGTGCAGTAACCATGTTCTTTTTCCCCTCATTTTAACATTTGTTCGCTCAATACAATTATATCCCAGAACCTTTGTTCACCCCCTGCTCATTGACAATGGTTAAACAATTTGTATGGATTGGATTGCATGAGTATGATATGTTGTTGAGCCAAAATTTATTTCATATTTTAAAAGAGTTTTCATGTATGGTTGTTAAAGGAACTATTTGCTAATCAATCATGCATGAAGGAATGAGTTTTTTTAGCTGAGGTAGCCATGGCAGAGGTAACCGAGGAAGAAGTAATTGGAGCAAGGGCCCTAGAAGGCCTAGATTCTCCATTCACTTTGATTCTGACTCACAAGAGTTAGGCCAACTATTTCAGGCTAGGTTTTTCAATTGGATTGGGAAAGGAGTGGTCCAACCTAGGCATGAGAGGCCTCCCTTCCAAGCTCCACAAGCCCCTGGTATTCCCATGCTCCCTCATGTCTCATTGCAACCTAAGATTCTCGAAAACGATGGATGGCAAGACATTTTCTACCCAGCAGTCTCCCAACATCGTGGCTGGCCCAATTTATCTTTACCTTCTCCCCTACCTATCAATCAGATTGTTCAAGATTCCCCTATCCACTCACCAATTCAGTCCTCACATGCTAGCAAAAGGTTGAAAATCGAGGCCCACCATGACACTGACAAAGGAAAAGCCATTGCTGCCCCTTCCTCACCCTCCAATGGATCTGATAAATCTGTGTCCTCTCAGATGCATTTGATGGATGATTGTTCTCATGTGATCAATGAAATTAGGCCTAAAGGCTCAGCACAGCCAAAGGAAAATTCAGAGAGATCAAGAGGTGACAACATCAACAAGGGAAAAATTGCATCTCAGAGTGGAAAATATGGATTTTAAGTTTTATTTTATTTATTGTTGATCACAATTGACTTTAGAAGTTTTGGAAAACATGTCTTTTTTGGATATATGAGTAATATATTTTTGAAAATAATTTCAAATATCAATGAGATAAATTGTCAAACATGAATTTGATGATGGGAGTCACAAGGAGGGATGTTTTTGTTTAATTGAATAGTTATGTTATGATTGTTAAGAGATAAAGGGGAGTCACAAGGGGTCCCACCTACTAGTTATTATTTATTTAAAACCCTTATTATGATTTATTACTTTTCCCCCTAACTAAAAAGTTGGTTGAGTTTTTAGTTAACTTAACTAATGAAGTAGTTCAACTACTTCAACCAATTCTAATTTTCTTAAAGGCAAAAGGAAAGGGAGGAACAAGAGGAGAATAAAAGGAGAAGCATACTAAGGTTTTCTCTTTGATTTTGTGTTGTGATAGTTCAATTTTCATTCATTCCTTAAATTATCACAAGCCTAATTAGTTTTTATGATAGCACGGTCTTATTGTAGACAACAAGATTCACAGATGAATTACATCATTAAGACATTTGTTTTTCAAAGGTGTTGATCTATACTTGATAGTCTGTGCAGAATTGTTTGTTTGTGAATTAATTTTCATGACTGACAAAGGCTATTGTGCAGAGTCAAGTGGTAAGCAATCTATGGAAACATGATCCATATTTTAGAGTTCAGTTTTTTATTTTCTGTCAGAAGTCCTTTTGTATGTTTCATCGGGGACGTCTAAGTTTGACTTTGGTCAAAAACTTCTTCACGAAATTTTGTAAAGAGGATGACTCTTTGATTAATTGGAATGAAATAAAGGATTGCATTATGTCTCATCTATCTTGATTATCGACTTGGTGTCTTTACTTATGTCTCTACATTTATTTCAGCAACTGTTATATTCATAAAATCACATAAATAATGAATTTTTCAGCAATCTTTTATTTATAAAAGACTAGCCTAAGCACTTGTAATCAATACTTGTGAGTTAGGATATTAATTTTGATGGCTATAAACATAGGGTGATATTCCCATCTATTTTTCTTTAGCCAAGCATAATCTGAAAATTCTTGAGTAAGATCATTTCATATATTTTCCTCAACATTTATTTGGCGACCATACTGGGGAGATATTCAATACTTCTTTGGTTACTTTTTATGCTCTATTAGCATCGAATACATCTATTTTTATGATATCAATTCTTTGATTTTTTTTATTTTTTAATGATTGTGCCTGTTGCAAGGCATCCCAATATTGAGCCCCATCTTCAAGATCAGACCAACATTGCTTTGAATTTGTTCAATACCATTTTAGACATTGCCAATACTCATGCTGAAATTAATCATTCATGGGCAGAAAATGAACGAGACATTAGTTCCCAAGAACATTGGGAAGCTAGACGTAAACAACCTAGAAATCAACAATAACCTTCTTGTTCCTTCATCTTTTGGGATTACTTTCATGTCCTTAGACTCTCGTGTTTCTAGAAGAAGAAGTGGTTTATCACCTGAAATTAATCCTATTGCTGAAATAGGAAGAAGGAACTTTGTGTTGTCAACCCAAAAAAGTTCTATAAGGAGAACTTTGTCTGATTCATCCAACTTGCCTTTTTATCTCTCACCCATCATCCACAATATGACATCTAGTGGTGGCTCTGGTGGCACTGGAACTACTTCCTCCTCTCAGTCTTCATCTTTGTCAGTGATTGGTAGCTTATATAACCACCATATCCTTTTCCAATCTACCACAAATCCCACCAAAGTCATTAAAAATTATGGACTTTTTCAGTTTGAATAAGATGCCACAACCACACCATGGCATGTGTCCTATCCTCTTAACCTAGCACCTGCTACTTGTATACTTCCTAAATTCAAAGAGAATATCCCCAGGTTTTCGGGAAATAGCATTGTCACTACCAACAAACACTTGGTGGAATTTTCTAATGCTTGTCACAGCGTAGGTGCCAATGACAACGATACTTGCATGCGTTTATTCATCAATTCCTTGGAAGGAAAGGCTACGACCAATTTCTTTGACCTTCCTCCTAATATTATGTCTACTTGGGAGGAGATATTTTATTGATTCAGATCCACCTATGGGAAATCTAAAAGCCCAACTGAGCAGTTACGGGAGTACAATAACATCGCATATAAGGATGGTGAGACCATAAAGTCCTTCAACTTGCATTTCACTAATTTATACAATCCAATCCCTGAACTTATTTGACCTCAGAACCAAGCCTCTTTCATGCATTATTACAATGCATTACCTTCCCCCTATCAACATAGGCTTGAGGACAAGTCCATTGATAATCTCGGTTCCTCTCTGCATACTTGTTTAGAGTATGAATAACATCTTGAAAGAATAGGTCTTCCCTAGGGAGAATCATTTAAACATACAAACATGTCCGCCCTCTTACAACTAGTACAAGATATGAATAATTGTATGATAGTGTATGAGATAAAAAGAACCGTCTCCCCTCTCACCCCTGGAGCCTCATCCTCTTCCGCACCCCACCTTTAGGAATTCAATTGAAAATAATTTTCATCCTAAAGCTATATTGCCCCTCTCCCCTCTTCCAAATACAATATTTTGAATCAGTTGGCCAGCATGAAAGTAGATGAAACCCTTCTGGACATAGTTTTCATCCTTGACCAACAGAGGCATCTAAAAAAATTCATGGAAGGAAAATCTTCCATTGTAGCCAACCTCTCTTAAGAGGTAAACGAGGAAGATTCATCTATAAATAAAGTAGGTGTACATAAATTTAGATTCCCTGTAAAAAATCCCCCTTTTTATATTTCTGTAAATATTATGGATAAGATCGCCCATTGTTTCCTCATTGATGGTGGTTCGGGCCCAAGTGTGATGTTGAAGATTATTGTGGAAGAGCTAGGCTTGTCTTGTATAAATGAAAACTCCAGAAGAATTCTCTCTTATAATAGTCTACAAAAAACAACCATAGGTGACATTAAATATGTGACCTTAGTTCTATTTGCACACCCTGAAATAAGGACACCCCTTAGTATTTAGGTAATCGATATGCCAGTAAGAAATTACTCAATCATCTTGGGAAGAGATTAGCAAGCTTTAATAGGTGGATACCTCTCACACGATGGGACACATTTATCTGTTCCATGGAATGGTAAAAACATTATAGTCCTTAGAGAGGGAAGGATTTCACCTTACATAGAGAGTTTCCCACAGCCTAATGTAAACTATATCGAAGAGGACCTAGGAGTGTATTCCATATTTGTTGAGGAGGATAACATTCCCTTGGAACAAATCGATTTGGATGATGGTATGTGGCACATCCACTTTGATGGATCATGCAAAAATGAAGGAAATGGAGCTGGAATTATCTTGATTTCTCTTGTAGGAAAATCCATAACTTTTCTTATAGGTTGGAGTTTGCTTGCACGAACAATGTCACCGAAATTGAAGATTTATTACTAGGCATTGAAAACGTATATAATCTTGGTTGTGGTCACCTTTAAGTTTTTGGGAACTCTGATATTGTTGTGAACCTTGTACGTAAGATCTACTCCCCTCGCAACAATTTGATGAAACAATACACCCAAAATATTTGGGCGCTTATCTTGAACATATTATCTTTCAACATCACTCATGTTAAGAGCGAATTGAACTCAATAGTTGATCGGTTAGACGTTTTTGCAGCCTCTCTAACTCAGCAACTTCTGCCATATAGACCTGATTGTAATTTTAAATCTCTATATCATCCACATATCCCTGACAATATAGAATCTTGGAAGGTCTTCCCTAATGATGAGAGCATTTGTGCTTTCGTTCAAAATGAACCTTTTAAGCCCAAGGAAATTATAAACATAGAAAATGACAAGATTCCTAAAGGCTTGCCTCCACTAGAAAGTTTGTTTTCATCGAGTAATGTAGGCAATAAAGAGAAACAGAAAGAGGAGGAGTCAAAAAGGAAGGTGGGTGAAACCATCTCCTTGAACATTGGGACACCCGAAGTTCCAAGGAATGTTAAAATAGGTGCCAAATGTTTAAATGAAGAGAAAATGAAGTTCGCCAAGCTACTTGGTGAATTTCAAGATGTTTTTTCTTGGTCTTATGAGGGTCTTTGTGGTTTTGATCTTGGTCTTATACAACATTCCCTCCCCATCAAGGAAGGCGTAAAACTAGTTAGGAAAAAACAAAGACTTATCAACTCTGCACCGGAAGCAACTATTCGAAAAGGATTGGAAGAAATCTTGAAGGCTGGTATCACCTTTCCAGACAAGTATTTTGAATGGATTTCAAATCTGATCCCTGTCTGGAAAGCCACTGAACAGATAATATTTTGTGTTGATTTTCGCACCATTAAGCGGGCTATTACGAAAGGTTATTCTCCTCTCCCTAACATAGAAATGATTTTGCAGCAAGTCGCAGGGTCACAGATGAATCCCTTACTGAATGTTTTTTCCGGTTACAATCAAATCAAGGAAAAAGGGGAATATGCTTACAAAACCACCTTTATCACTGATTGGGGTACTATGACTTATGAACGCATGCTTCCTATCTTATCTGACACAAGTACCACTTTTAAAAGACATATACAAATAAATCTTGATGAATTGATCAATATTCATATCTATCTTGATGATATAGTTATATACGTTAAAGGGTTGTTAATTACCTCAGAGTTTCAAGTGTTATTTCTAGGTCCCTTCAAAATTGTTGTTGTCATGGATACTAACTCTTACATTCTAAAGGATTTACAGGAGCAATTGTTTTCCTACAGCACTAACGGTTCTCACTTGAAACATTACGTGGGACCAACTTGAAAGGTTCTAACGCTGTTTCGATTTTTGGTATATTAGTAGTCTAGATATGCTTTCATTTTTCCACTGTTTTTCATTTCTTCTTACACTAGTTTGATTTTTGCTTTCTGTTTTTAACAATATTCCTGTTGCTTTTACAATTCTATCATTTTATTTTCTATTGTTTTAAATTTTGCATTTTTAATTCTGTTATGATTTTTATTGCTTTTTCATCTTGTAGTTTATTTTGGTCAATATGTTGGATCATCTATGCCATAGTGACACTCCTGCAAGATATTGCTAGTCAATAGAAATCAATGTTACACAATTGTTGCGATGTCCCCCCTGAAAGCACTTGAATTTTCTACCTCCTTTCACTGTTGTCTTTTAAAGAAATTGGTTATCTCTCGCTCTTGCTTTCCATTTCTTCATCCATTTGAGAATTTAAAAGAGCATATTATGGTTGAGTGATTATGCACACAGTGGTAAACCCCCTCATACTTAACATTTTTCATGAGCTTTTCCCAAATTCTCAATCATTCTTCCATTAAATCCGCTCACTTGCTACTTTACATTCATCTCTTTTATAGAATATGAAGAGATGCAATTTGAATTCTATAACTGCCAAATTATCAATGAACAATTATGACTCTTCGGTTCTCATTCTCGATTGGGATATTACAATGATTACAACAAATGATTACAATGCAGCGTCCAGTTACAATAATCAAGTGGATTTTGTCAATTTATTTTTATCTATGAAACTTTTCCATAGTTTTAAGTCTTCAAGTATGACCTCTACTATGTTTAACTGGATATTTTCAAGTTCCAGTTCCCCATCACAAATCGAACTAATGGATTTTTCCTTTAACACCTCCTTTGTTTGTTGTATGAAATTTTCAATTAACAGGATCAATTGATTTGGCTTCACTATTCTTTTATTGATTATTTATTGATCAAATTATTTTTTAGATTCAATAGCCTCCATGATCATATTCATTTTGGTTTTGACATCTTCTATCATTGTATGAGTTGATCTTGCTTTTCCCAAGTCTTTTCTGTTTTCAATCCTGAACTGTTCTAGTATCTCTTTGACTGCTCTTCATAACTTCCTGCTCACTTTCTCTACCTTCATCTAAATATTATCCATGTTGTTGAGAATGGATTTCCTTGTGTCAAGTAATATTTGGTCTTTAATATTCTTCTTGGTTGTATACATTGGAAAAATAATGGGAGTATTATCACAAACATCTTCCCACTGGACGATATGGCTATATGCATTTTGAACATTTTGATATTTTTCTTTCATGACATTGATTTGTTGGAATACTTTCATGTTGTCTGACCAATTCTTTTGAATGTTGTATAGTAAGAGAAAGAATTTTTTCTGCATATCTCTCAGTGTTTCATTTTCCTTGATGAATTCTTCTCTAATGATTTCTAGGACAACTATTTTTTTCTTTCTTTCTTCTACAGTCTTCTCCAGGAAATGATTATTGTGTTCCAATATTTGGAATTGTTCTTCGACATTTTCATTATATGCATTGATTTCTAACTATTCACCTTTGAGCCTTGTAAATTCTTTATGATGTGTGGCTTTAAGTTTTTCTATTTCTTCCTGGTGCATCTTTTGGTTTAGATTGCTATTATTTTCAAATTAGGATGTTAAGTCCCTTTATTGAAGTCACAATTGTCTTTCTAGTTCTTCTCTATCTGCCCAGTCTGTTGTTGTGGATTCTTTCCTAAATTCACTGGTCACATTCTCCTTGATTGTATCAATAGAAACTTCCAGTTCAACTATTCTCACTTTTGAGGCAGCTTGTAATGCGTTGTCTTTGGGATCTATTCCTTCTTTCCACTTGATAAATCGTTTAGTGTTTACATGACTTGTATCAACTCCTTATCTCTTCCTCTTGTTCTTCCTCTTTTATATAAACTTAGTTTTATGGATATAGTAATATTCAACTACAACAACAACTACACCTTCAATTCCAAGTCCTGCAGAAGTGACCGAAAGACTTCCTGGGATGGCTGTCAGGGGAGTACATTATTCCAATGGAACATTGAGTATATTGTGTCAAGATTATTGTCACCAGCATGCTACCTTGTTCAAGTCCCTTCTCATGGTATTTGGAAACATTTATTTTCTCTTCATCTTATTTCCTTTTTCTTTATTCCTTTGATTGTATTTCATCTGTCTCTTCTTTCTTCTTAAGCTCTATATCAACTAACATTTCCCCATTATTTCCTTCAAAGGATGGTGTAGAAGATAAAAATCGCAATGAGGTCTTTTCCCGCAAAGTATTGCTAAAGCTTATTATTATAAGCTAACGATATATATAATACTAGTAGGTGGGACCCACTTGTAGATTAGAGGATCAGATATGGTTCTTATTTCATATTTATGTTGTTTTCCGACATTGCTTACAAGTTTGAACATGATTGATGTTCAAATGTTGGTTCTACTTGCAACAAATGGGTGATGGATAATTTGTACTATGTGTGGGTTTCTTTACTCTAAATTCTCAATTCCATGTCATGGGAGCTTATGTGAACTATCATTTCCATGCTAATTGTGCCATGATCTATTACATATTACACCTGCACAAAACATATGTTAGTCATGGAAAAGGATAAAATAAATATGGAAAAATCTAAGGAAGAAACTAAACTATGCTATTATATATGCATTGAAATTAAAGGATTGTTGTTAGTCCTAGATAACAGATTTAATGGTTATACAATTTATTAAGTTATATGGAAACACATGGAATATGTGTTATGGTATGGTTGGTTGTGGTTAATGTGACATAGGGTGGCGCATTTGGCAAATAAAGGGATGTTCATTTCGAAGCATGGATTAATTGGATAGATTAATGGAAGGTTGGTTGGCGTGTACTAAGTAATTGAATGAATAGAGGATGGAAGCGACATGTATTTACTGCACATCACTCCACACCCCTCCCACTTTTCGTCACCCTAGCTTGGTTATTTTTCAATTGTGTTTCGTTGTGGTTAAGCTCTGATTTTCAGGCAAAGGAAGAACTGCTCAGCCAAGCTCACATTTTTAAGGTTTTTGTTTGTTACATATATGTATTTTTTGCCATAAATGAACCCGCTCTGGTTATGAAATAGATATTGGCTTGGTGATGTATGGGTCTTTTCTTTTCTTGAGACTGGAAACTATGTAAACTTGTGATATTTCTCTGGAATGGTTGTTGTGTGGTTTTTGTTGCAAATGGAAAACGATGGTTGAAGTCACAGTTTCATTGATTATTCTGAGTGGTAGAATCCATGAAGGCTCTCTGTTGTCCTTATGATTTTTTTGGAGGGTTCATTCGGTCCATACTTGACCTGTTGTCTTCACACAGTTCTTGTCACCTCACCTAGTTGTATTGTTGTTATGGGGTTGTTGGGTTTGATTTCGAACCACCTTGTGTCATTGTATATCGTTTCACCTGGGTATGGGCTCATTTATACTATTGGTGTCTATGTAGTTGGCTGGGATGGCTATTATGCCAATGGGCTTGCTTTGAGGTTGATTGCTATTTCATGGCTATGTTTTTATATCATCTTTACCCGGGTTGATTGGGGAAAACCGTGAGGGTTATGCCATGCGCGTTCTGGGTGTTATTTATTGGCCCATGAGGGACCTCTTCTCCTCTGTTCATAATCTCTCATGCCTGTTGAACTCTCTCCTTGTCTTGCAAAGCTATAGGTGATATAGCCTGTGTGGCCACCGTGTTATCCTGAATATTTCTCACCTGTTGTTGGTGGTCGTTTCCAACCTTCCTACTGTTATGGGACTTGTTAGCACCCTGTAAATCTTCCTAGCTATCAAAACAGATGACAGGGGTAACTGTTGCAACCATCTTTAGAGATGAAAACTAGCCAGTTCAACTCAGAGAGGGCTCTCTCGTGTCACTTGATATATCTATGGAAATCAGTGGCTAGATTTGGTTTGTTTTGGGGATTTTTATAAAGTTGTTGGCTACAAAGGGGAGGAACACATAGGGCTATGGAGTCAAAATTTCTGAAAACGAATGAAAACAATGATCACCAAGTAGAAATCTCGAGAGGATAAAGGCTAAATGAGGCAATGAATCTGAGTTGTAAATTTAAATTTGCAGAGTGTAAGAGGAAAGGGGGAAAACAAGTAACTACATCAGAGCATTAATTAAATGAATTCTGAATTAGTTAGGAAGAAATATACACAGTTTAAATTGCTTCAGCTGAGAGTGTCACAAGACGAATTCTGGGCCTTTAACTCTCCAATTTAAACAGAAGAAAATGCATGTGGAATAAAAGATCATAGGAAATACAAACAATGAAGGAAGACAAAACTCATATCATAGACATTAGAATCTTTTCATAAACAGTTCAAAATGCTTCTGCATATGTGTTCAATTCAGTCCCAGAAAAATTACAATAGAGTCCAGAACCACCAGAATTGTGCCCTTGCACTTCTGCCTCCCTTTTTAATACACTCAGAACCTCTCACACTTATACTATTCGAGTTCCTTCAGTGTGCAACTGGTTACAATAACTGAAATGAAACGTTTCAACTTCTACAATGATTACAAATGATAGTTTTCAAAAAAAATGTTTCATGATCCCTGCAGATTCCTCTGACTCTCCAGCTCCTTCCTCTGCCACGTTCTCTTTGAAATGTAAATCATACTCTTTCAAATATAATTGCATTTATCAATATTCTCATTAAATATTTGGGAATAATATATTTGAAATAAAAATAATTCCCAAATATTTTTCTATCCTGTATAATGAAATTTCCATAATTTAATTCATGCCCATGGTTTTTAAAACCAAGTCTTGTTTGCCCAATTCACCATTTCATTGTAAAAAACATTTACAGTTACCATTTCCCTGTAAAAAACATTTACTGTGTAACGTTTTTCCAATTTACCGTTTCACTATGTAAAAACATTTACTGTGTGTTTTTTCCAATTGGTAAAATACCTTCTATCTTCTTCTTTTACTCCTGTAAATATTTGGATAAAGAATTATCCAAGTCTTTGTTCACGTGCATCTTTCCATTTAAATCCTTTGCATGGAAATAAGCATTAATGTCTTTGATTTGTAAAACATGAATTTTACCTCTGTAAAACAATTTCACCGTGAGGAAGAATTTATTTTATTGGAAATCCCATAATCATTATTGAAACGTAATCCTGGAAAAATGTCTCACATAAAACATATGATAAATGTTTTCATTTATTACATCGGGCTTTTGTTGGAGTGGTTTTAATTCAAACTTCTTTTCCTCCGATGTGCTTCACATAAAAACACATGTCCACGGAAGTATTTCCCGGTCCACCTTCACAAAATTAACCTCCTCGCTACTTAAATCCCCGATATGCATGTGTGCCCTCCATCCAACCTTTTAATTTTCCACATTATAAATTGAGATTTGTGCCCATGATTTGACGTGATTCCATAAATTAAATATTGGATTAAATATAAATATAAAAATATTTATATTAATAATAAAAAAACCCACTTTTTTTTTATTTTTGAAGGACTTTGGGCATTTGAGGCTTAACACATGACTTTGTGGATAGGATAAGGGTGCTTAATAAAAGTAATATTTTTTATTTTCAATGGGAATACGAAAATAAGGGTAAAAATGAATGAAGTGATGGAACTAAGGGATTTAGATAAGAATTAAGGCTAGGTATAAGCTTGGGATATTTTCCAACTTTTGACTCGTGGAGTACATGGCTATTTTGGATGATCGCATTGGGTGAAGGATTTAGGTGATGGGAGCTTGACAGAGCTGGTGAAAAAGTTATAAATTCTGAGTGGAAAAATAACACAAGGACAAGATGCTTTGGAAAAATAAAATGCAAATCAGCAGGTGATAACACCATCAACTTCTAATATCGGGGGTTTGGAAAAAATGGTTTTGAGTAGACCGTTTTTTGCCCTGATGTACCTCTAGTGTCTCCACGTGTCCACGAATGAAACCATAATGGTTTCTCCAGCTGGCCTTTGAATAATTATCTTTCACACTGCTTCATTCTTTGATATCTGCCTTAGTCATTGATCCGGGCTTCTTCAAGAACGACGGTCCACCGAGTTATACCTTTTGCGCCTCCGCTATATTTTTCTATATGCCCCTGGATATAGCTCGACCCCCCAAACTATCATACTTCCACAGTCATATAACATTTCGCTAAATTTCTGAAATTTGGATCCTGATATGAAAATTGTTGTGGTGATAATATTGGCTCCAACTAGGGATGTTATCCTCCCTGTGAGGTAGCAAAGAACTCGTAGACCCGATGCTTGATCCATTGAGCTTCTCCAAAAACATGTGTGTGTACCCTGCTCTGTCATGTCACCAGTGTCTGATGAAAACCAAACTCTGCACACTACTCTCAATTGGATACTGAACACTAAATACACTGCTAAAATCAAACTGTACATACTACTGGAAATCCAAACTAAAAAATGCTTGACCAATAAGCTCATTCGCACACTCCTATCTACTCTAAAAA
>JZKD02S2076364.1:341798-356053 GCA_000966675.3 Picea glauca | reverse complement strand
GAAATACAAACAATGAAGGAAGAAAAAACTCATATCATAGCCATTAGAATCTTTTCATAAACAGTTCAAAATGCTTCTGCATATGTGTTCATTTCAGTCCCAGAAAAATTACAATAGAGTCTAGAACCACCAGAATTGTGCCCTTGTACTTCTACCTCCCTTTTTAATACACTCAGAACCTCTCACACTTATACGATTCGAGTTCCTTCAGTGTGCAACCGGTTACAATAACTAAAATGAAATGTTTCAGCTTCTACAATGATTACAAATGCTAGTTTTCATAAAAACGTTTCATGATCCCTGCAGATTCCTCTGACGCTCTAGCTCCTTCCTCTGCCACGTTCTCTTTGAAATGTAACTCATACTCTTTCAAATATAATTGCATTTATCGATATTCTCATTAAATATTTGGGAATAATATATTTGAAATAAAAATAATTCCCAAATATTTTTCTATCCTGTATAATGAAATATCCATAATTTAATTCACGCCCATGGTTTTTAAAACCAAGTCTTGTTTGCCCAATTCGCCATTTCATTGTAAAAAACATTTACTATTACTATTTCCCTGTAAAAAACATTTATTGTGTAACGTTTTTCCAATTTTACTGTGAATTCATTGTAAAAAAAAATGACTGTTACCATTTCCCTGTAAAAAACATTTACTGTTACCATTTCCCTGTAAAAAACATTTACTGTGTAACGTTTTTCCAATTTACCATTTCACTGTGTAAAAACATTTACTGTGTGTTTTTCCAGTTGGTAAAATACCTTCTATATTCTTCTTTTACTCCTCTAAATATTTGGATAAAGAATTATCCAAGTCTTTGTTCACGTGCATCTTCCCATTTAAATCCTTTTCATGGAAATAAGCATTAATGTCTTTAATTTGTAAAACGTGAATTTTAACTCTGTAAAACAATTTCACCATGAGGAAGAATTTTTTTTATTGGAAATCCCATAATCATTATTGAAATGTACTCCTGGAAAAATGTTGCACATAAAACATATGATAAATGTTTGCATTTATTACATCGGGCTTTGGCTGGAGTGGTTTTAATCCAAACTTATTCTCCTCCGATGTGCTTCACGTAAAAACATGTGTCCACGGAAGTATTTCCCAGTCCACCTTCACAAAATTAACCTCCTCGCTACTTAAATCCCCGATCCCTCCATCCAACCTTTGAATTTTCCACATTATAAATTGATATTCGTGCCCATGATTTGACGTGATTCCATAAATTAAATATTGGATTAAATATAAATATAAAAATATTTATATTAATAATAAAAAAAACTTTTTTCAATTTTCGAAGGACTTTGGCCATATGAGGCTTAACACGTGACTTTGTGGATAGGATAAGGGTTCTTAATAAAAGGCATATTTTTTATTTTCAACAGGAATACGAAAATAAGGGTAAAAATGAATGAAGTGATGGAACTAAGGGATTTAGATAAGAATTAAGGCTAGGTATAAGCTTGGGATATTTGCCAACTTTTGACTCATGGAGTACATGACTGTTTTGGATGATCGCATTGGGCGAAGGATTTAGGTGATGGGAGCTTGACGGAGCTAGTGAAAAAGTTATAAAATCTGAGTGGAAAAATAACACAAGGACAAGATGCTTTGGAAAAATAAAATGCAAACCAGCAGGTGATAACACCATCAACTTCTGATATCGGGGGTTTGGAAAAAATAGTTTTGAGTAGACCATTTTTTTCCTCGACGTACCTCTGGTGTCGCCATGCATCCACGAATGAAACCATAATGGTTTCCCTGGCTCGCCTTTGAATAATTATCTTTTGTGTTGCTTCATTCTTTGATATGTGCCTTAGTCATTGATCTGGGCTTCTTCAAGATCGATGGTCTGTTGAGTTATACATTTTGTGCCTCCTTTATATTTGTCTATATGCCGTTGGATATAGCCCGAGCCCCCAAACTATCATACTTCCACAGTGATATAGCATTTCGCTAAATTTCCAAAATTTGGATCCTGATATGAAAATTGTTATGGTGATAACAGGACTTATAGGTAAATGTGGACATAAACAGATCCACCTAGATATAGAACAAAACAAAACAGTAAATGACACTTTCCCTAAGCTCTAATCATTGATTTTACTATCAAACAAAAGATAAGAGACATATCGTTTAAATATCGCTTCCTCTCGTTGTCGTCATCCTAGATCCACTCCAATTCTCCTGTGATATCAGATCTGCAAGAAAACACAATCCAACCAAAGTGAAAGAAATATAGCATACTCAAAGAGAAACTATGTATGTGATCAAGGAATCATACAATAAAATGAGATGAATTTTATGGGAAAGAAACATATCACTGTATTATAAATAATGAAAGTGGAGATTACAACCAAAGCCTTAATGTTGCAAGGTCCCCTTTCGATGACCCTTTGCTCCAACACACACACTTGCTCCAAACTTGAATGAATAAGATACACAATGAATTGATGAACTGAAATGAAGCTCTCAAGAATGACCCTATGTAGAATCCTCCATACAATCTTAGCCTATTCAATAATAATCTTGCTTGAATCAGCCTTCATTAACCTTAGCCTTTTCCATGAGAAATCCCTCTTTATATGGGGAAAAGTGAGATGGTTAAAGAGATTAGGATGATCCCACCAAATCAGAGAGGTGAGTAGGATCCCAATGATACGGATGCCACCTCATATTCTAGAAGATCCCCTTCTAGAAATTTCGTGAAGTTTGACCTTTTCTTAGCCTTTTGTCATCATCGCACCCCAGCTATAGAAAAACCTACTGAGACATCGCAAACTAGTTTTAGGGCAGCCTGCGATGACCGGGCATCATCGCACCCTGCTTATGGTGTAGCCTGTGACGATCCTCCTTAATAAGTTTTTTTGGAAGAGAAATCTAGTCACGTTTCTCATGAAGATAGGCTTATTTGGGAACATGAACACATGTTTTTCAATGGATCATTAAGATGACCAAAATAATTTGTAACAAAATTCCCCCCAAAGTATGAGGCTGGAACTTGTGACAGCTGAAGTACTTTGTAAAATGTGTATGAGTCGTAAACAAAGAGCACACCAGTTGAGAACCTGCAAACAGACAAGCATCAGCATAATAATATACCATTGTCTGAAGTAGGAATTCCCATACTCAGATTACAAAGTTTCCAATGAGTCATGGCCACTAAACATACACTGTGGATCCATGTCATCATGAATCGACATAGCCACCCAGAATACAGTGTGGATCTATGCTTTAAAGATTTCAAATTTGGACATAGCCACGAGACATACAAAGTGGATCTATTTGTCAATACACATCATGAATACTCCATTGCATACTGGACTAGAATGGCATGATCTAGGGTCTTCATATCCATCATCCTTAAGTATGAATCTAGCCATGCAATTACAGGTGTTGAAGTTGAACATGGTAGAAACCACTTGATTACCAGTCAATGATGAGAACCATTAACAAGCGCAAGGGAAATCACCATGTATGTCAATGACTCCCAAGGTACCTGAGTGCAATCCAACGAGTGTTAATAAAGGAGTTGAAGTCGAATACTCAAAGGAATCTCCAAATTAGGGGCCAATGATGTAAACCCATTGTCAAAAGTGAAGAAACCTGTCATTGAGGCATGCAGGCTCTAAGGCACTGAATGATTTCTAATTCTTGTTCCTAGATAATGAGTTGAAGTCGATAGGAAAAGACTCATCACGGGAGGGCCTTGATGTATCCCCCATCAATGACACAAAATGAGTAATAGATTTGAGATATATTAGAGCATGAAATGATTTGAAATTAACACAGGGAAGGCCGACATGGTAGAAAATTTATAATTGCAAATGGTCGACTCAATAGGAGGCTTATTAAGGCTAGACTTCTCTTGAACATATGAATGATATGAAAATGGTATTGGTAGCATTGACTCAAGGAGGACCCAACATATGGACATGCGAGTGGTCAAACAAGAGATGAATGGATTTCCCAACCCGGATTCAAATGATGAAGGGGGGTGTCAAGTTCAAGAGAGACTATTACTGCCACTAACACAGATACAGAGACACATTTCTTTCCCAAATTTTCCCCCACCATTTATGGCGAGTACCTCTTTATTTTTATGCAAGATTGAGGAGGATAACATATGCTTGTTGATGTAAGATCATCCTTCGGATGAGTCCCTTGGAGTATGTTTAACGAACCCTAAGAAGGAGTGGTTTGGTCCCATATGGGTTTTTGGATGTTTGTTTAATGAGTCCAAGGAGAGAAAACTCGAGGGTTTTTCATGTTTAGAGAGTCTGAAAAACACTTAAAGAGGACTCCACAAGTTCCTTTTTCATAATTTAATCCGATGAGACCAAAAAAGTGATAATATATCGGCCATCAAATTTTTTCTTCAAATACTTTTACGAGTGTGAAAATAACAAGGTCGCTTGACAATCTTTTCATTTTTATGGAGCATGAAAATAGCTTAAAGGATACTCCATGGATGTCGTTTTTCGTGTTACCATCACGAGTACGAAAAATATGACAAAAGTATACTCGGTTATGTTCTAATTGATTTACGAGCATGAGAAGGAACAAAACCTAAGCTCATAGTTTTTCCTGAAAAACTCTAAAAGGATCTGTACACACGACAAATGTACAAAAACCAACCAAAAATATGTATCCTTGTTCAAGTTCCACTCCTATATTTCTTGTCTGTGTAAAAATCAAACACTTGTAACACCATAGAAATCTAGGGTTTAGGTGAAATACATCAAAATAATATAAAAAATGAAATCAAAAAGTGACAAGTGAATAAATATGAGTAAAAATGCCTTTTACCATTTCATTGTTACTCCACCCAAACTATGTTAAAAAAAAAACCGTTTTACCTCAAAATTCCACTGTGGATTCTGGGAGACACAGTGGACTATTTGATGAACGGACTCTGCAAGACAAGTAATCTCCTCCTCCTTCAACTTTTCATGGATTTGTTTTCACTTTTTATTGGTTAGAAATGGCATTTTAGGTTGCATTTTCTAGGGTACTTGAGCCCGGAGGTCGTCGAAGGCGCCCTATATCGTGCCCTATGATGACCCAGGGTCATCGCAGGTGACCTTTAAAATATAGTGCGATGAGTTCACACTGTATGAGATAGCTATCCTGCGACGTGCACAAAGTAAAAGAGTTTTTAAGATGCTTCAAACAATAAAAAGCATCCAGGAGAAAGATGAAGATGCTAATGACTCTTTTATGTTCCATGTCAAGTTTTCTACAGTAAAGATGTTGGAATGGTGAGAGAGGGAACATGACGATGAAGATTATTTTGTCGAGAATGACCCGGGAACAATAAAGGCCCTTTGACAGTGTGGACTGCTAAAACATTTCAAGATCAAGGGCATGAGGGCCCAGTTGAGATTGTTGGAATACTTAGTGCATATGTGAGACGTAGAAAAACAGGTATTCCATGTGGGGGCTCACATACTTGAGATAGATATCGAGGATATCTACTTTTTGACCGGGTTGTCTCACCGATGGGCTCGAGTTACACTGATAGGTAGTAGAGGAGGTTGCAAGCCTATGAGCCATTACGTCAGCGCACATTGTGTGCTAGGTGCTGAGAGACATAGTGGCAAGGTTGATATCCAAGAAGTCTGGGGCTTAACTCTATGTACTATCCTATACACCATTGCGCGTATGGCAAGGAGAACAACTCCACATATGACCCTTCAGAGGTACTTCCAGTATGCACTGGAATGCATGGAGCCCCAAGTTTTCAACTAAAGTGATGGGGTTCTAAGAAGAATGAAGAAACAGTTGACCAAGGGTAGGAGAGCTGACTTGAAACAATTCAGATACGGGTCAATTTTGGTGTCCTTCTTCCTGGAGAGGGTTCCACATTTGCACCTATAGGTAGAGTGGGGCATAGCGGCCCCACAGGATCCAAGAATGAAGAGGTGTTGTGACCTCGCGGCTCGGCATGTGACTGGTCCTATCATCAAGTATAATGACATTTTCTTTGATTGGTTGAGGCCCCAGATTCTTATGGTAGATGACTACGCATATCCTGGCTTGGACTTCCGAGGTGATCTAGACTTTGTTCTTTCATAAGGTTCTCAATGGGGGAACATAGGTAAGAAGTATATTTTGTTTTTATAATGTTTTTGTAATTTTTAAATATGAATTTTTTTTTATGTCTTTTATCCAGCGACTAATCAAAAATCTCTTTGATGATGCAAATGTGGGACCTCATCGACCTCCAGGTTCATCTCCCATTCAGAGGCAAGGAGAGAGAGTCGAGGTAGCAAAATTAGCCACTGCTGACTACGAGGCTATAGAGAAAAACATGGAGGGGCTGACAATGGACGTCTCAGATGCCTCTATCAATGAGATTCTGAGGCATTATCAGCTGCCACACAGTGGGTGTATCTACATCCATCGATCGATTGCTCCATAGAGTAGCATGGGCAGTCACATGTTATCGCGAGCAACATCCTTGATGCTATATTTGTATATGAAGCCATGTGCTTCACATTTTTGACATTTTGGTCTTCGGAAAAAGACATTTTTTGTAAAAACTTTTATCGTTATATATATATGAGGCTTCTACCAACTTACTTGTTGTGTGTACAAAGTGTGATTGGATTTTATAAATTTCTCAAATGTTTGTCTAACACATAATTATCCAATGCATATGTTAATGTATTTAGACATCTAGGAATTTTTTGATATTCAATGCAATCAAAATGACGTTCGAAGAGGCGAATTCGTAAATATACCCTTAATAGCATAGGAATTTGATTGGAGTAGATGTTACTCAATTGTAGGACTACTAACTATGAATCAAGGTGTACAACAAGATGACAGATTCCAAGAGACACAATGTCGGTCAATAATTCAATGATTGCATTGTATTCCGTAATATTGTTAGTTGCACGACCAAGTAAAACACCATGAAGACTAATCAACTCATTTGTAGGTGCATAGATTTCCGAAGCAGCAGATGCTAAGTTCTAAGTATTGTGACTAGCGCCATCAGCAAAGATAATGTAGGGTAGCGAAGACATCGACATCTGGAAACCAAGCACAACACAAGGTAAGCAGCTGAAGGTCGAAAACAAACAACGAAAAAGAACTCAAGAGTATGATACACTAAAAGTACAAGCACTCATGCAAAAATGACTTAAGAATAGTACTCTTTTAAGTAAAGCCCATTTCGGGGCTCAATCAAAGGGATTCCATCATAACTGACTAGCTCATAATCTCCCTTCTCCAACACACATTTGACAATGTAAGGACCTCACCACATAGCCTCAAATTTATCGACCCTTAGCAAATCACGATCTTGCTCGTAAAGGAGAACAAGATCACCTTCAGAAAAAACACGTGGCTTGACAAGTTTTTTGTATTGTGATTTAACACGTTTCTTTTGAGTTTCAATAACTAGGGCGGCATCACGATGGGTTTCATCTAATTGCATTAAATACAAAAGATTCTCTTCTTCGACGAAGGTATTGGGGAGAATTTCAATGACCAGTTTCAAAGATGGTATTTCACATTCAATCATCAAGATAGCTTTGATACCATAAACTAGCTGGAAAGGTGTAAATCCCATGGAAAACTTGATGTATGTCTGATAGGCCCACAATGCAGAGAACAACATCATGTGCCAGGTTGTATTTTGAATTCCTATCATCCGTCGAAGCATAGTAATGAGAAGTTTGTTGATTGATTCAACTTGGCCATTGTCTTGTGGATAATAGGGGGTTGAGTTTTCATGGCGAAGACAAAATTGGTGACCATACTGGGGTTATGACCTATTTTTGGTTTTTTTCTTCCCATTTTCCTTTATCCTACCTTCTTTTGATATTTTTCATTCTCTGAGTCTGTGGGTGATCCATTTAGACTCCTTGGGTTTGGAAGTTCTTTTGGATTTTTTGTCTTTCTCCCAATTTTTCAAAATTTAGAGAGATCGTCGCAATTTACCTTATTGATATACTATGACGACCCTTGCTCGTCACCCTCTCCTTAGCCATTCCAGTGCAAAGTCATCACACTCTACTTTTTCAGTGTCCTGCAACAACCCCTACTCGTCGCACTGTGTCTTATACCCAACCTGCGACAACTCCTGTAGGTTTTGGTGGAGTGAGTCATTATGCCTTTTACCACCCAAATTTGTCATAGAAGCCTGGGGTGAACTTCATATGCCCATGATTTATTGATTCTTGAGTTTGGATCTTTCTTATAGTTGGTTTTCAGTGATTGAAAGTCTTTCTTTTCTTTTTGCAATTTTTTGCTCATACTTATTGTCGCAAGGATATAATCTCATATCTTCATCTGAGTGCTTGTTTGACAAAGGGTCTTTGGTTTGTCTTGAGTTTTGGATTCATTTTGTTTGTCATATTGTTTTCTGATTAAAAAAAATTCTTGCATGCTTATGTCAAGAGTTTTTCTTGTCTTTTTCGTTCTTCTTACATTGTGAATTTGGTTTGGGAATTTTGTTGTGAGTGTATTGATTTTCTTGGATCACATTTTTATTTCATCTTTATGTCTCTGATTTGATTTAGGAAAGGACAAAATGAATTCACTTATTCTTTTTGGAATTGTGTTCATTCAGAATTAAGGAATTGCAATTAATAGCTTGATGTATTTTGAAATAAAAATAACTTCTCCCTACTGTAACTAGAGTTCATCGAATTGAAAATTGCACATTCATCTCTTTTTCATTCATTGAGTCAAGGTCAGAACATCAAAAGTTTCACTTCCATCTTCTTTTTTAGTAAGAAACTGCCTCTAAAAGACAACGTAAATCTAAAATTTAATTAGTAACTTTTATTTTCTAGGGATCTTTTACACCAACATTAGCTAGGATAGTGCTTTGGAATAGGTTGTGAGGTACACTCTCCAATGCATCAAAAAATAAAATAGTATCTTGTGATAGGGAGAGTTCAAATCCAATTGCTACATTTTGTCCTGGGAAGCCCTTCTCACACAAGGGTCAAACTTGAGGTCGCATTAAGACTAGCAAAGTTACTCACCCTGCTTTGTTGGTCTTGGTGTAGAAATTGTGCGTATTATGGGGGTCGCTTGAAAGTATACCCACAATGATGAGTGGAAGCCTTTCGATTTGATTTCGGACTAGATACCCTGCCTTTGCACATGGATCAGACTGTTGAATGTTTCCCGAGGCATCACTATGGTAGTTGGTAACCTTAGTAGCCTATCTCTTTAGGGTCTTTAAACGAGGTGACTATGGAGGGGAAAGTCTTCACTGTACCTGGAATCGGCGTTGGCCAAACTAAATTGGGCTCCTTGGAGGGTATACCCACAATTATTTGTGGGAGCTTGCACCAAGGTGTAATTCTATTAAGCATGTTTTCAACGTAACTTTTCCACCCTCTTATCCCAGCCCCTTCTTGTCTTGATATCGCGACGTTGGATTTCATCACCAACTAGTGACTTTGAAATAAGAAGGTTTATTTTCTTGGCTTGATTCTTAGATTTTATTAGTGGGTGTTGTTTGTTTTTTCTAATCATCCATATATTTCTTTCATTCTTTACTTAGTTCAAGAAACATCAACCTTTGTCATTCACATAGGATGCAAGGGCTTCCCCCGAAAGATCTGGAAGGTTACCAACCCTTGCCTCCTAACTCTCCAAAAGGCTCCCTAGAGGGAGTATTCAACAACGAGGTAGCTTCTAAAGTTGGAAGCACACACTCTTTAGAAGGATTTTGAATTGTTTTGGACTCTTTAGAGGCATTCAGACTCCCCCCCCCCTAGATCGGACACACGTATACTTCGCATGAACTCAGCTGGAGAAATTGTTGTTGGCGATAATACTGGAATACCTACCAGAACTAATGCATGATCTAGAGTAGAGGATCCACTTTTTCAAAGCGAATCATTTAGGACCCCGACTCACACTATTGGAACTTCTGGTTTTGTTTCTATCCCTTTGAAAGTACGTGATATGTACGGTAACCTAGGAGTGAGTCATGATTGACCTACATAATCACAAGTGTCTGATACATTTGTCACCTTCATAGTACCTTTGGACAATTTCACTAGTACTACTAGTAGTGTTATCACTGTTTCAGACCAAATATTGATTGGTTCTCACTCAATCCCTACTGCTCAGATGGCCCATTCTACTATGGTCCCGCAAGATACCACGATTCCTACCGGAAATGTGTTCATCTCCCAAGCTCTGATTGGGACACCCATTCCATCTAGACTCAATCCATCACTTCCCCTCTGGGTATAGAGCACTGAATTCTTATGTTGATATCCCTACCTAGGTTCCATCCAAACTTTTTGTTCCTCCTAGGTATAATGTTGTTGTTGTCTTTGTCCCTATACCTTCATAGGTTCTCTCCAGATGGATTTATGTTCCTCCACCTTTGCTTGGAGGATCCGACCCTAGTGGCTCGAATCTAGTTGGAGGCTTCAGTCATTTGTTGACTTCTGGTTACCAGATTCCTATTGGAGGTCAACCTCAATTTGGGGGTAAAACTCAAATTGGGGCACAACCTCAACTTGGGGGGAAACATCAGGTTGGATTCCATCACCCACTGTATGGACAGAATGCACCTGGATTAGAATCCCACCTTTTGAACCTTCTTTCCCAAGGAAATCCACAATCGCCCGAGAGGAAACATCCTCAAGTTAACTCTTTTGTACCCTCTAACTTAGGCTAACCGTATCCAGTTTCCCTGGATCCCACTTGGGGTCAGGGTGTTCAATCTAGTGCCCCTTACCAAGGGAACCCCTCTACCCAACCCAACCTCGCAAGTTATATGTCCCAAAATCCTCCACAACCAAGTCTGTAAGGACTATCTAATTATTTGCAGATTTCTTACGGTCCTACCGGTATACCTACGGGACTTACTCCTCAAAACTACCAGTTCCCAAAAGTGAAATGATAGTTTCCTTTCCTGGCCACTTTGGATTTACCCTATTTTTCTAGGATTATGAATGATCCTATCTTACACTCTCCTCATTGGCTCATCATACCGGCCAAGTTACCATCTGACATTCCTAAATTTGACAGTCGAGCAGGATAAGATCCTAATAATCATGTTATGAATTTTCATTTGTGGTGTTCATCCAACTCCTTGATGGATGACTCCATCAGACTGCGACTTTTCCAATGAACTTTCACGGTTTCGACAACAAAATGGTACATCGAGTTGCCACGAGTTTTCTTCAACAAATTTAACACCCTAGCCATAGCCTTTCTGACACATTGCAAGTTACCAATTCAATACAAGATGGGAACCAAAATTTTGATTTATTTCAAGCAATCCTCGTCCAATCATATTTCTGATAACATCCATGAGTGGAGGAGGAGAACATATTTAATCAAAGTTCCTCTTCCTGATCAACTATTGGCCAAGTGGTTTACCAAATCACTCATTAGACCTATTGCTTGTGATGTCACCATGGGTGGTTTTGTCATTGAAGAGTAGGCGATTAGTCGTGCTCAATATCTCGATCTTGTTTATTCGAAAACGAGAACACTTTACGATTTGACCCTTGATGCTCATCGTCCTTCCACAAATCCTACCCCAAAACCTCCAATAGCCTCTCATGTTGCTAAAGGTGTGATCGGTACCTTCCACGCTAAGACCCATTCTTCGTCCGCTAGTCACACAATCCCAAATCTAATAATTCCAATGCACAAATCACTCCTACTCCTACTCCTTCCACTAGTAAGACTGTTGAAGTTAATTCTGTTCAATCCACACCTACTAGGAAAAATCCAAATAACAAGAAAGGAAAGGGTAAGAATAAGGAGGACAAGAATAATAATCCACAATATGATAAATCCAAAACACAAATTTTTTATGAGAAAGACAAATGTAAGCCTCGTTACCCCTGCCTTATCTGTGATGATGACCATTACACGAAATATTGTCCAAGACGTGTTGAAGTTACTAAGTTACTCCAAGGAACTAGAAAACCTTCTCCACATTATGGTCCTATCGGACATATGTCAAGTCTGCCATGGGATTTACACCTTTCCAACTAGTTTATGGTATCGAAGCTATCCTGCCGATTGAATGTGAAATACTATATTTGAAACTGGTCGTTGAAATTCTCCCCAGTATGGTCACCAATTTTGTTCTGGGACTTATCGGCAAATGCAAACATAAACAAATCTCCCTAGATCCACCTACATATAGAAAAAAGCAGAACAAGAAATGATGCTTTCCCTAAGCTCTAATCATTGAGTTTACTATCAAATGAAAGATAAGAAACATATTGTTTAAATATCGCTTCCTCTCATTGTCATCATCCTAGCTCCACTCCAATGCTCCTGTGATATCAGATCTGTAAGAAAACACAAGCCAACCAAAGTGAAAGCAATATAACATACTCAAATAGAACCTATTTATGTGATCAAGAAATCATACAATAAAACGAGATAAATTTTATGGGTAAGAAACATATCACTGTATTATAAATAATGAAAGTGCATATCACAACCAAATCCTTGATGTTGCAAGGTCCCCTTCGAATGACCCTTTTCTCCAACACACACACTTGCTCCAAACTTGAATGAAGAGGATCCACAATGACTTGATGAACTGAAATGAATCTCTCAAGAATGACCCTACATAGAATTCTCCTTACAATCTTAGCCTATTCAATAATAATCTTGCTTGAATCAACCTTCTTTAACCTTATCCTTTTCCATGAGAAATCCCTCTTTATATAGGGGAAAGAGAGATGGTTAAATATATTAGGATGATCCCACCAAATCAGAGAAGCAAGTAGGATCCCAACTATACGGATGCCACGTCATATTCTAGAAGATCCCTTTCTATAACTTTCATAAAGTTCAACCTTTTCTTAGCCTTTTTGCATCGTCTCACCCCAGCTATAGAACAACTTGCGGAGACATTGCAAACCATTTTTAGGGCAGCTTGCGACAACTAGGCATCATCGCACCCTGCTTATGGTGCATCTTGCGACGACCCTCCTTAATAAGGTTTTTTGGAAGAGAAAGCCAGTCACCTTTCTCATGAAGATAGGCTCTTTTGGGAACATGAACACATGTTTGTCAATGGATCATTAAGATGACCAAAATAATGTGTAATACCTGTGTTAGTTACTCAGAGCCCACCCTTGATTATTTTAATCCTGGTTTTGATAAAGGAACCAATTATTCTTGGTTGGGCACATGCTCAATTGTTATGATTTGGTGGAGTATCGTTGACAGTGGTTGATTATTGGTTTTCCCTGATTAATAACATTGACAGTGGTTTTTGTGATTGGTTTATAATCACTGTATTATTTTATTATGGAAATTGACTCGATAGTTTAGCATGGTTAATTTGTTGATTCAAGTAATGAAGTGGGCACGCAGTCGCTACCTCTTGTGCTATAATAGTTGGATTGTTGATGCGGCATTGTTTTATGGTTGGTCGAGAATATGCCTCTTTACTTTATGCGTTGGGTTGTGTGTTTCCTACGACATGATATAGGTTGAAATAAGGGTTGTTGTCACTGTGTGTTTTAATTGTCAATCAGGAGTATTACAATCGTGATAGTTGTGGTGTAGATGTCCATTGTATATGTTGTGGATATCAATTGATTACACCATAAGAGATGGGCACGGGTTTTATAACAGTATGGTTTTGTTGCAATTTGATTATTAAATTGATTAGAGGAATGGAACCAGGCACAATTTTTGCCTCTATGTTTGATTTAAAGAAATAATTCATGGACAATGTTGATGTTTTGATGGAACGGAGTGAAACAAGTGACTGTGTGTTCATTTAGAAATTCTTTTGAATATTTAATGGGAAAAATGGGAAGAAACAAAACTCTTATACAGGTTGTTTTGGAAGGCATATTATCTTGAGTTTGTTGAGATTGTGTTAAATATTTAATTTCAAACAATGAGCAGGTTAATACAGAGAAATGATGAATTATACATAGTAGTTGTTTAATTGATCACAGTGACTGTTTGGTTAGTATTGGATATTTTTCTTCTAATATAAAATTGTTTTATGGAATTACTTAATTAATTTTTCGAACAGTAACCACTATCTTCCCCTACCATTTTTTTCACTTTTTTCTAATTAATCCCCTCGCCTTCCCATATGGTGCAGCCTGCAACAACCAGGCATCATCGTACCCTGCTTATGGTTTGTTAAGAACCAAACATCAATATAGCATACAAAAACCTCTAGAAAAGTACTCAACGCCTTGAAAAAGAGATAATATCAGATAATAAGCCTCTTCGAGGGGGCAACCTCCTT
>JZKD02S2076364.1:309283-329394 GCA_000966675.3 Picea glauca | reverse complement strand
ATATTGTTAAGGAATATAGATGAGTTAGGTGTTGACGGTCAATGATTATAGGGGTTGAGATGTATATGTTAAGCTTATAAATATCAAGTGTTATGGGTTATGAGCGATAATTATAGTTTAGGTTCTAAGAGAGTTAAGGGTTAGGATTTATTGGATTAGGGGTTATAAATGTTAACATGTAGGGCTTAAAATAATTAAGGGTTAGGATTTATTGGATTAGTGGTTAAGGGAAGAGGTGATATGGGATATATGGTATAAAGGTTATACAAGTTTTAAGGGTTGGGTGTTAGATATTGTTAAGGATAGATGATTTAGGTGTTGACTGTCAGTGATTATAGGGGTTGAAGTGTATCCGTTAAGCTTTTAAATATCAAGACTTGTTCGGGGTTATGAGCGATAATTATATATTAGGTGGTATGGTTAGGGATTATAGGTGGTAAGGTTATAATAGGGATTATAGGTGGTAAGGTTATAAACTTTATGTTTTAGGGGTGCTTTATGTTTTAGGGGTTACAAGGTTTAATGATTATAGGGTTAACATGTAGGGGTAAAAAGAATTAAGGGTTAGGATTTATTGGATTAGGAGTTATAGGGAAGAGGTGATATGTGATATATGGTATGAAGGTATTAAAACATTTAAGGGTTGGGTGTTAGATAATGTTAAGGATATATGAGTTAGGTGTTATGTTAGGGGTTATGAGCAATAATTATATATTAGGTGCTATGGTTAGGGATTATAGGTGGTAAGGTTATAAGCTTTATGTTTTAGGGGTTACAAGGGTTAATGATTATAGGGTCAACGTGTAGGGGTTAAAATAATTAAGGGTTAGGATTTATTGGATTAGGGATTATAGGGAAGAGGTGATATGTGATATATGGTATGAAGGTTATAAAAAATTTAAGGGTTGGGTGTTAGATATTGTTAAGGATATATGAGTTAGGTGTTATGTTAGGGGTTATGAGTGATAATTATATATTAGGTACTATGGTTAGGGATTATAGGTGGTAAGGTTATAATAGGGATTATAGGTGGTAAGGTTATAAGCTTTATGTTTTAGGGGTTACAAGGGTTAATGATTATAGGGTTAACATGTAGGGNTTGTATAACTTAGGTGTTAAGAATGTTTTTTTAGGTATTATAAGAAATATGGTTTTCATGAGTTATAATGTTTTAAGTGTTAAATATTATAAAGTATAAGAATTGAGGGTGTGAAATTATGGGGGTGAAGATTATATGAGTTATAGGGTTTAGTGGCTATAGTTGTCAAAGGTTATATGGATTAGAGGTTATATAAATTATATGGGTTAGAGGCTCTAGATGTTAACATGTAGGGGTTAAAAGAATTAAGGGTTTGGATTTATTGGATTAGGGGTTATATGGATTAGAAGTTACAAGGATTATATGGGTTATATGGGTTAGATGTTATAGATGTTAATAGGTAGGGGTTAAAAGAATTAAGAGAATTAAGGGGTAGGATTTATTGAGGATTATATGGGTTATATGGGTTAGATGTTATAGATTTTAACATGTAGGGGTTAAAAGAATTAAGAGAATTAAGGGTTAGGATTTATAGATGTTAACAGGGTTAAAAGAATTAAGAGAATTAAGGGTTAAGATTTATTGGATTAGGGGTTATAGAGGTTAACAAGTAGGGCTTAAAAGAATTAAAGGTTAGGATTTATTGGATTAGTGGTTAAGGGAAGAGATGATATGGGATAACTTGTATAAAGGTTATACAAGTTTTAAGGGTTGGGTGTTAGATATTGTTAAGGAAAATAGATGAGTTAGGTGTTGACGGTCAATGATTATAGGGGTTGAGATGTATCTGTTAAGCTTATAAATATCAAGTGTTAGGGGTTATGAGCGATAATTATATGTTAGGTGCTAAGAGAATTAAGGGTTAAGATTTATTGGATTAGGGGTTATATAGGTTAATAAGTAGGGATTAAAAGAATTAAGGGTTAGGATTTATTGGATTAGTGGTTAAGGGAAGAGGTAATACGAGATATATGGTATAAAGGTTATACAAGTTTTAAGGGTTGGGTGTTATATATTGTTAAGGATAGATGAGTTAGGTGTTGACTATCGGTGATTATAGAGGTTGAGATGTATTTGTTAAGCTTATAAATATCAAGTGTTAGGGGTTATGAGCGATAATTATATATTAGGTTCTATGGTTAGGGATTATAGGTGGTAAGTTTATAATAGGGATTATAGGTGGTAAGGTTATAAGATTTATGTTTTAGGGGTGCTTTATGTTTTAGGGGTTACAAGGGTTAATGATTATAGGGTTAACATGTAGAGGTTAAAAGAATTAAGGGTTAGGATTTATTGGATTAGGGGTTATAGGGAAGAGGTGATATGTGATATATGGTATGAAGGTTATAAAAAATTTAAGAGTTGGGTGTTAGATATTGTTAAGGATATATGAGTTAGGTGTTATGTTAGGGGTTATGAGAGATAATTATATATTAGGTGCTATGGTTAGGGATTATAGGTGGTAAGGTTATAATAGGGATTATAGGTGGTAAGGTTATAAGCTTTATGTTTTAGGGGTTACAAGGGTTAACAATTATAGGGTTAACATGTAGGGGTTAAAAGAACTAAGGGTTAGGATTTATTGGATTAGGGGTTATAGGAAAGTGGTGATATGTGATATATGGTATGAAGGTTATAAAAAATTTAAGGGTTGGGTGTTAGATATTGTTAAGGATATATAAGTTAGGTGTTTTGTTAGGGGTTATGAGCAATAATTATATATTAGGTGCTATGGTTAGGGATTATAGGTGGTAAGGTTATAATATTTATGTTTTAAGGGTTCTTTATGTTTTAGGGGTTACAAGGGTTAATGATTATAGGGTTAACATGTAGGGGTTAAAATAATTAAGAGTTAGGATTTATTGGATTAGGGGTTATAGGGAAGAGGTGATATGTGATATATGGTATGAAGGTTATAAAAAAATAAAGGGTTGGGTGTTAGATATTGTTAAGGATAAATGAGTTAGGTGTTAACGGTAAGGGATTATAGGGGTTGAGATATATCCATTTAGGTTATAAATATCAAGTGCTAAGGGTTATGAGGGATAACTTATATATTAGGTGCTATGGTGAGGGATTACAAGGGTTATATGTGGTAATGATTATAAGCTTTATCTTTTAGGGGTTAATGATTATAAGGTTGAGGGGTGAGGGGTTATAGGGTCAAGATTATAGATATTATAAGAAAGAAAGGTTTTTTAGTTAAGATTTGAGATGATTTGTGGTTATAGGATCTAGGGGTTAGAAGGGTTAAGTTTTAGGGGTTAGAAGGGTTAATGTTTAGGGGTTTTAAGGATTGTATTGATTAGGTATTAATATTTAACATTGTTATATAGTATAGGTATTATGAGAGTTAATGTTTAGAAGTGTGAGGGATTAAGGGTGGTTGGTTAGGTTTTATGGTAACATGTGTTATAGGGGTAAGGGGTTTTAAGGGTTAAGAGTTATAAGTATTATTTCTTAGTGGATTAGTGTTATTGGGGTTATAATATGAGGATTAGGTGTAAGGATTTATATGATTATTTTTTAGGGGTTATAATGAATATGTGTTAAGATTAAGGAGTTATATTGGTGAGGGGTTAGAGGTTATAATTTGCTGGTGTTAGGAATTAAGAGTTACAGTTTATATGAGTTATTTATAGGATAAATTAAGGTGATAACCATGAAACTTAAGGTTATATATGTAATTAGGTTATAAGGGATTTAGAGGTTATGATGCTCAATGGTTAAGGTTTATATTAATTATAGGTTATAAAGGTTAAGTCTTAGGGGTGATGGGTGTAATAAAGTTAAGGGGTTGGAATTAAAAGTTACAGGTTATATGAGTTCTTGAATTATTAATTAAGTTCTCGATTAAGTTACCAGGCTCTTTCAATCACAACCTAGAAAGACTCCTGGAGTGATAACATAACCAATTTTTGGCTAAATTTGAGATCACAACAGATCACAACATGCTCTTATTCCTCTTTCCTGATAGCAAATCTCATGCGATGTGGTACAACAAATCTTTTGCGATCTAGCTAGAACGTGACCACCAGAGAAGACAACGAATGATTCTTGACAACATTTTTCTGGGTCTATTGGCGGTAACAATAGAAATATGCGCCCTCCCTTAAGCTTTGGAGTCAGAATATGTGACAATTTGCAAGAAATTCCTTGCGAACAGTGGCAGCGATTCAATAATCAAATCCATAGAGGTGACTTGCTCTCTCGTGCAATTATAGAAAACATCAAATTCTCCAGTAGCTTAATAGTAACAACGATCCTTCAATGTAGTGTGCCCCATTCAAAAATCTTCAGCAGCTTGAAGATGTGACCTCCTCCATGCACAATGAATCAAAGCTTGATGGACGGATTCTCTACGCAGTAGATTGACAAACGGATCCTGGTGAGATAGATGGATGGCTCCTCCACGCAGAAACTCAACAATCGCTAACCTGCTCTGATTATTATAAGAGTGTTTGGTCACTTTGCACACAAACCTATTACTAATAAGTGGTAACAACAAAAATTTGGGTGTTAACCCATAATGTTTTCAATCTATCTTCTAGGTCGCACTAACCATTGTCATTGACCACCACATACAAAAGGATGTCAATATCAACAAGATAAACAAAATCCATGTTCAAATTTAGCTCTAATAACAAGATAAACACCAAATTGTTGTATGAGACACCCTTGTTTGTGGGACAAGGGATCCCCTCCACCCAGTGATTTGACTCGTAAAGTCTATGTCGAAGGTATACATACCCTACCCCACTCTAGATTTTAACTTGTGACCTCTTAGGAGAAAACACATGTTCTTAACCATTAGACCCACTATAATATATATATAATAAAATAAAACAAATAAACAAAACAAACAAACCAAAAAACCCACACCCATATGTTATAATATATTTATAATATATAAATTAGATATTATAAATATTCAATTAAGAAATAAATAAAAAACAAAACCAAAACCCTTTAAACAAAAACGAATCCCCCCCCCTTTTGTGTATATATATCCCTGATCCATACCCCTGCCACATCTTGTACCGTGCACTGATCCATACCCCACGTGAATAGAGTGTGCAAGCAACCTCTGCGAGGAGAAAGGTTAGTCTGCGAGGAGAGGAGAAAGGGTAGTCTGCGAGGAGAGAAGTAGCATGCGAGGGCACACGAGGGTGAGTCTGTCAGGAGAAAGGGGAGCACACGAGGGCACATGAGGGAGAGTCTACGAGGAGAAAGGGGAGCACACAAGGGAAAACATGAGGAAAGAAAGAATGGTGAGTACCCTAAGTGTTATCTAACAATTTTAAAATAGCAATGTCTCATGTGAGATCCAATGTCAAGTTCAGTGTTTCTTACATTTCATGCTATTCATCCAACATCAAGTTCAATCTGCATAGCTTCTTTGTCTTCCTTCTTGTCTTCCAATGCTTGAATGTAGATACAATTCCCCACCATGATCTCAATCTCCTTCACCAACCCTTCCTTGACATCCAAGTCAACTAAAATTTTGGCTACAATGAACATATGAGATGTTTTGAACTGCTCAACCATGTTGCATATGGTCTTGAAGGCTTTGAAAAACCATAGTTCCAATGCCAATATGGGCATTTTAACCCAGATGTATTGTTTGGTAACCCTTTCCATTCTTGGATCAAGTTTTGAGATCCATTTTTTCAATATCATTGAGGTTGGACCACAACACCACTTCGACAATAAAACTAGAATGGTGTCCACTTTGAATTGAGAATTGAAAACTAACCAACCTTTTACTAATGTGTGGAAACCATGTGAGTATCCTAACATTTGGGTCCAAGATCTCTCTATCCGACCGAATAGGTTTTTATTCAATATGAACCTTCCATAGGAACGACTTGTCAGGGTTCTACTTATCATTCCCACAACCTACTCCATTGTGACATCCACCCCAAGAACCAATTGAGGCTTTCCTTTTCGCAACTTAATGCACTTCCTTATATTCCTTCAAGATTTCAACTCCTAATTCCTTACCTTTGTTTCCTCCTTCAATATTTATCCATTCTCACCCTCTCCTAGACTCTAGACAACTTTAGGGGACTTCTGGGCTTAATTGATTATCTTCCTTTGAACCATCAAATTCCCCCAATTCCTTTGTGCGAGTGCATTGTAACTCTTCTATTGAGACTTGAACAAAGTGCTCTACACTGAAAGGGGAAAAAGTTTCACTACCCGTCTCAAGACCTTACCCCTAGGTGTTTCATCTGAATAATTAGCTAACATTTTAAAGAGTTGTTAGTGATTGCTTGCCTTTTCTTACTGACACTACCATTTCCTATGCTTGTCTTTATGCCAGATTTGTCGTGTTGAGCTATAGCCTACAAATCACTCAAGGTTGTGAAAGATTGAAAGGGGTATGCTTAAAGTTAGCTGAAGGAGGCTCCCCCATCACCATTTTGGAGTTGTCTTAGTGTCTTCACCTTCACTACCAGCCTTAAATGCTCCATTAACAAAAATAGAAGCTAATTTTATAGGATCTATAGAGTAGTCATGCTTCTCTTCCTCTATCTCTCAAGCAATGATGAAAATTAAAATCATAGACCAATGAAATAACCCCAGATTATCTTCTAGCAAATGAGGATAGTGAGACATAAAGTTTTCTTACCACAATCAACCTTTAATATCTTATGCAAGTAAGATTTATTGATTGATGGCATCYCATGTCTCAGTATTTCGGATTTACCATTACTACCAAAAATTACAGCCAACAAACCATGAAACTTACTAATTTTCAAATTCAATATGGCCAAAGGACAGATTTTYTKCAKTTCACCACAAAAACACTATCCATGATTCACATCTGAATCAGTCTCTGCCAAACCTTACACCAKGTAAATAATAATTTACYAAATATACTCCCAAAATTATATAATCRRGAAATTATGCTCMYGAAATTGTCCTCRTCAAASGTTAGAAAAGATTAATCAAATGATTGCRTGCAAATATAGTAAGGGTGAATTAAATGGGATCRATGATGATTTATTTGATCATTCTTTGCCATGTTGGCAGAGGACCTCTCACWTCAAAAGTTCAACCATTGATGKTGTGRCATGCAACATTAATCATGTTACCRACATGMAAGGAAACAACAAACTTCTAAGCCTCTCTCAAWTGAGATTAYCRGAKCCAAACTGTTGGAAAAGTACAAATGAAGTAGAAGGTTCAAAAGTGCCCACACTCTACTTATTGTTAACTACCAAAAAAAAAMTTCTCACATCCTTCTGACTGATTGGTTCTGATAAGTTCAAAATGATTTGTATTTTTGCAGGATCCACTGTAATTCTTGATGATGAAATATGATGACCCAATACTATTCCTTCAGTTAACATCATGAAACATTTTTCATTGTTGAGAGACAAATTTGTTTCTATGCATCTTTTTAGGACTTTTTCCAATTTTTTCAAGGAATCATCAAAATTATTTCCATACACTGAAAAATCATCCATGTATACCTCTACACATTCATGTATTAAATCAGCAAAAATACGTGTATTAAATCAGAAAATCTAAAACTGTCCATAATTTTCTGCTAAAACAGGCTATTTTCTGTTGAAGTGGCCCTGTTTGACCAGCCTTGACTAGACACCTGGAAAGCTCAGATCCTGAACCTAATAGATATTCATTGACGTAGACCCCCTTCTCCTAGATCTGTAGATCATGATCTGCACAGGATCTTTTCCTCTCTTCTGGCCCAAAGTGCTCGACTGGCCCTTCTATTTCCCTTTCGGGAAATCTGCACCCACAAATGACCTTGAGAAATTTTCCCCTTATATTTCGAAATATCGGACTTCACGTTTTCACGAGTCCTGTGGCCAAGTGTCTTGTCTCTCAAACCCCTGAAACCTGAAATTATGACACTTGGCCTTTCCTCTCTCTATTTCACCTTTCTCCTTATCCCGATTTCAAGGGTCGCAATGTCATGCAACTCATCCCCTCGACCTCCGAAATCCCGATTCCCACATTACCAAAACTCTGATGTTCAGTCACTAAAAGAAATCGACGGCTTTGATTCCCCGCTCGATCCAACGGTCAACTCGTTTTCGTGTATCAGGAGTTCAAGACTCTCGATGCCAAAAACCTCACGTCAACACAAACTTTGAATTCCCGAATCTCGATATCCCGTACTGCTATTCTTTTCCGGGATTTCCACCTTTTCGCAATTTTGGAACTTCCATTCCCAAAATGCGCGGGTCTCCTATCTTCAGGATTTGTGAAATGCCAAACCCCGATAAGCCGATGGACTTTCCAATCGGGATTTTCCCCGAACTCTAGGATTTTCTCCACGTGTCCTCCTATGATGGACGGTCCTCAATCATTTCGTGATTTTGCGAAATCAAATGTCGAAATGCTCTGCATCCTGTCCTCTTGATCCCCGAAGTCCCAACATGTGAAATGTCGATGGACTCTTGATCGCCGCCACGTGTCTCAACAGACATACGGTCCTGATTCAGTTCAGGATTTCGCAACTTGTGATTCCCCGATGTCACAATTTCTCTATCAACTCAAAACCCCAATAGCTGAAATACCGACGGGTTCTTGATATCCACCATCTGTCCTAATGAATGGACGGCTAAGATCAAATTCATGGTTTTCACTATGAAGTGACCTGATCTCCTGTCCTCGAGACTTCCGATATCCTGAATTCCAAAATCCCGATATCCCAATGCCTTTCGGGAATTTTTCTCTGTTTGTGAGGGTTTAACCCCAGTGCAACTCCTGTCATATCCCACGAATGATGGGTATCTAAGTGAGGTCCGACGGCTCACGATCTCCTGAGCTTGAAACTTTGGAAACAGTTGTAACCCCCTTGCTTCTCTGTCAAATCGAACAGTTGGCGGGACTTCGCAAATTATCTATGGAGAATTTCGACCGTCCGTCTCTTCCCTTGAGAACTTCCGCAAAATTTAAAAAAAATATTTCTCTGTGTGGAACTTGTCCTCCTGCAGCACGATGTCACTGCACCTCCTTTCAATTCTTCAAGGCACTTAGCCTCTTGGTTCCCTTCAACAACTTCAAAGGTTTGAACCCTTCTGAGGTTTTCCACGACTTCAAGTCTTTCAGAAAAACTCCTGCTGGCACTCCTTGCGGCAGACCTTCAAACACTTTCAAGTGTTGAACTCCTTTCGACTTTGCGCACTCCCTGCAGCAGCAGTCTCTCAACAAGTCATCTAGGTTACAAACCCTTGAAGCTTCACTCGGCCTGTGCACACTTTGCACGGCTCTTGTGCCTAACTGCACTTTTGAGAAAATGAGGACAAAAGCTATCCTATCTGAGCTTTCAGAGACAAACCTCTGAACCCTTTGTCAATGCACTCCTTGTGGACAATTCAACTGCACTCCTTGCAGGAACTCTCGCTCAGACAAAGAAACAACTAAAACTCATTTCCTAACTCTTTCTCTCTCAGACTTCAAACATAATCCTAAAATCATTCATACACAACATAGAAAGCAAATGTATAACAGAAAGAGTAAAACCATGAACATACCATTCAGCATAAACATATAAGAAACAAATACAATGCCATGAATCTGAATTAAGACTTCTTTTATTATTTCAAATCTCTGTACATGGGTGTTTTTCAAACACAGTTTCTCTGTTCTAGCTCTGTATGCTCTTCTCTTGGTAATGTTCTTCACTATCATACAATAATACAATGAGGGTGTCTATATCCGTTTTCCCTCTGCTCCTAAAACTGTCAAATCTAAGAATTCAAAGATACCTACTAACATTAACTAACATAAATGCCTTCTTAGTCCTTCAAACGAGAGTGGGTTGCTCAAGGTCTGATTACAATCTATAAGTACGCCTCTCCTTAACTATTACATTTACGTTTGGTGCATCCATCTTCAAAAGTTTTTAAACAATTCATCATGTGCCCAAAATGCGTTGGCGCTTGCCCCACACTCGCTTGACATTGGCAATGCTCCTGCATCATACTCCCTCACTTGAAAATTTTCATGGGCTCTTGTCCATGATCTCTCGCATGGTCTGTCCATGCTTCTAAATCTCTGCTTCATTCTCCCAGTTGGCATCTTCAACTGGATGTCCTTTCCACTTGACCAAGTATTCAAAGTATTGCTTTCTTCTAGTCTTCTTGCTAACTCTTTTGTCTAGTATGCTTTCCATCTGTGGCTTCTCTACAACAGGCATCTGATTTTTCCACTGGACCTCTAGTTTTTCATCACTTGTTCTTGATTCCTCAGCTTTGTATGGGTACAAATATGAGACATTGAATATCGAAGAAATTCTGATCCCATCAAGTAATTCAATCTCATAAGCATTTCCCCCAAATTTCTTCAAGACCTTACATGGTCTGATCTTCTTCATATTCAGTTTGTTATGTGTCCCCTTCGGGAACCTTTCCTTTCTCAGATGTTCTAGAATCAAATCACCAACCTCAAATTGAAGTTGTCTCCTGTGTTGATCTGCTATGCACTTATACTCTTGGCTTGAGTTCTATAAATTCTCCTTCACCTGGCTGTGAAGTTCCTTCATCGCTTCTGCGAAATCCTCTGCACTAGCACTTCTAGTTGCATTATGTTCTGAATCTCTCAATTCTGAAACTCCTCTTGGCTTCATCCCATAAACAATATGGAATGGACTCTGCCCTGTGCTTCTGTTGATTGAATCATTATAAGAAAATTCTGCCTGTGGTAGAATATTGTCCCACTGGCTGTGGTGTTCTATCACCAAGCTCCTCAGCAAGTCTCCTAAACTCTTGTTCATGACTTTTGTCTGTCCATCTGTCTGAGGATGATAAGATGAACTGAACGATAAATTTGTTCCCAGCTTTTTCCATAAGGTTCTCCAGAAGTATCCCACGAACTTGGTGTCTCGATCCGAAACTATGCTCCTTGGTAAGTCGTGAATTCGAATGACTTTTTTGAAAAACAGATTTGCAATGTGAGTTGTGTCACTGGTTTTCTGACACAGTATGAAGTGTGCCATTTTGGAAAATCTATCCACTACCACAAAGATTAAGTCAAACCCTCTTTGTGTTCTCGGTAGTCCCAATATGAAGTCCATGCTGGCTGCATCCCATGGCCTGTCAGGTATGGGTAATGGTTGATAAAAAACTGCATTATGTCTCTTCCCTTTGGAATGTTGACAAATTCTACATATGTCCATGAATCTTTTGACGTCTGCTTGCATTCCTGGCCAAAAATATGACTCATTCAACTTTGTGAACGTCTTGTCATGACCGAAATGTCTGGCCAATCCTCCATTGTATTTCTCCTTCAGCAAATTCTCCCTCATGGAGCATTTTGGAATACAAAGTTGATTACCTTTAAACAGTAATCCTTCTTGGATCATGTATTCTGTCCATTGACTTCTGTCCCTGAGAATTGGATTATCCATTGCTTCATATGCCTCTTTAAAATCTGGATCATCTTTGTACATCTCCCTGAGATCATCAAAACCGAATGTTTTGACTCTGAACTCCTGCAATAGCAAACATTTCCCGCTCAAAGCATCAGCAACCTTGTTAGCAGTTCCAGAAATATGCTTAGTTACAAAAGTAAATTTCTTCATGTATTCAACCCATTTAACATGTTTTTGATTCAACTTCTCTTGTTGAGTCACAAATTGCAAAGCATGATTGTCACTGTATAAGACAAACTCCTTCGGAATCAAATAGTGTCTCCACTTATTCAATGCCTGAATAATAGCATAGAACTCCTTGTCATATGTGGAGTACTTCACTTTCTCTTCATTCAGATTCTCGTTGAAGTATGCTATCGTTCTATCTTCTTGGATTAAGACTTCCCCTATTGCAAATCCACTTGCATCACATTTTACTTGAAATGTCTTTTTGAAATCCGGCAACACCAAAATTGGTTGTTCCGTAATTTTCCTTTTCAACAAATTGAAGCTTTTCTCAGCCTCTTCTGTCCAGTGAAAATACTTATGTCTCTTCTTCACTGTGTCCATCATCGGTGCACTAATTCCACTGAAATTCTTGATGAACTTCTGGTAAAAACTAGCCAATCCGTAAAAACTTCTCACCTCAAATATACTCTTCGGTGATGGCCAATTCTTGATCACCTCCACTTTATCTGGATCCATCCTCAATTTATCTGCAGAAATAACAAAACCCAAATAAATGAGTTATGTCTTCATGAATGAGGATTTCTTCATGTTTATCAGCAGATTCTCCTGCTGTAATCTCTTCATCACTGTAGTTAAGTGTTTCAGATGCTCTGCCTCTATTTTACTGAAAATTAGTATGTCATCCAGATACACAATGACAAATTTTTCGATGGACTCCTTCAGGAATTTGTTCATCATCCTCATGAAGGTACTTGGCACGTTCGTTAAGACAAATGGCATAACAAGCCATTCATACAACCCTTCATTAGTCTTGAAGGTTGTCTTCCATTCATCACCTTCTCTCATACGAATCTGGTGATATCCACTTTTCAAATCAATCTTCGAAAACAAATTTGCTCCACTTAAGAAATCCATCAGATCATCCATCTTTGGTAATGGAAATCTGTACCTGATGGTTACTTGTTGATCTCCCTCGAGTCAGTACACATCCTCCAGCCTCTATCTTTCTTTGAACTGAGTATTGTCGGCACAGCACATGGACTCAAGATTTCTCTAACCAACCCTTTGTCCAACAAATCTTGGATTTGTCTTTTGACCTCTTCATTCTCCTACGGAGTTAATCTGTATACTTCTTTGTTTGGAAAACTAGCTCCAGGTATGAGATCGATATGATGACTCACACTTATGATCGGTGGCAACGAACGAGGTAGTTCGTCCACTACTATGTCAGCGAACTCTTCCAGCAGTTCCTAAACCTCTTCTGGTAAATCATCTACCCTTGTGCTAGTTAAAACAATCTTTGGCTTCTTGACCACAATGAATTGTGGTTCCTCCTTCTTCTTAACCTCTGTAAGAAGTTCCTTCCTGCTCATGAGAAGTATAGCGTTTCTTACTTCAGGTTTCACCTCCTTATCTTTGATTGGAAGCAACATGTGAGTTCTCCCATTCTTCTCTAGGGTGTATGTGTTCTTTCTCCCATCATGAATCACATTTCTGTCATATTTCCATGGTCTACCCAGCAATAGATGACAAACATCCATGGGAATAACATCACAGAGTATCTTATCATTATATCCTCCTTATCTTAAATTCAACTAAACATTGTTTAGTAACATTTACCTGATGTCCTTTTTGTAGCCATGAAACTCTATATGAACTTGGATGTTCAATCGTCTCCAGCTCCATATTTTCTACCATCTTTGTAGAAACGAGATTATCTGTGCTACCACTGTCCACAATGACCTTGCATACCCTATCCTTGGTTTTGCAAGTAGTCCAAAAAATACTATTCCTTTGTACTGGAATTTCCACCTCCTTCTCTGGTGTTAAGAGAACTTTTCGCATCATCAACGATTTTCCGCCTTCAACATCTTCTGCCTCAACATTCTACCTCTGCGCTTCGGCAATGTGAGTCTCACCACCTTATTTCTTATTATCTGGACATTCATAATATTTGTGTCCATTCTTTCCATATGTGAAGCACTTTATCACTCCACCTCTTCCTCTTCCTCTACCTCTAGTATGAGGAAAAATGTTGTTATCAGCATACATTCCTTTCTGATCAGCATACTGCCTTCTTTGTCTAGCATATTTCCATTTCTGTGAGCTTCCACCTCTCTCAATATGAGGTTTCTTCCATTCTTATTTGTGTTTCTGATTTCTATCCTGGGCAACTGATTTTCCTCTGGCTTGACTTCTGTCTCGGCCTCTCTGACCTTGTTTTCGGCTCAGCTTCTCTTCATCTTTTAGAGCCATCTGATAAGCATCTTCCACCATTTGGATGGTCATCATGATCATCTCATCCTGAATGTCGTATCTCAAGCCATTCATGTATCATCGCTTTCTCGATGACCTACCCTGATGTTTAGCCTGTAGAATTCTTTAGTATATTCCTTCACTGTCATTAGCTTCTATCTCAAATTTTGCATTCTTCAAAACAAAGTAATCTAGTAATCCCTGGGAATGAATTTTTCCTTCATCTTTGTGATCATCCTATCCCAACTCTTGATTTTCTAGTTGCCTTTGCAGCGTCTGTCAGCTTGTAGTTCATACCACCACAATGTTGCATGTCCTTTCAATCTTGTGACAGCATGTCTGACCTTCTTGTCTTCCTCGACATCTTCATAGTCAAAATAAGTGTCTAGAGCTCTAATCCATTCTAGAAGCTCTTCAGCATCTAGGTTTCCCTCATATACTGGGATGTCCATTTTTTCCTTGGCACCCATCCCATCAACAGCCCTGAGTAGGCATTCATTTGCTGCATCTTCAGTTGCAACTTCTTCCCCTTCATGTTTGGCTTCATTTTCACTTTCGAAATCACTAAGATCCCGAGCACCAGCTGTACGCCTCTGTGTTGTCTCCATGTCCTCAAGTCTGGCGCGTAAATCACGCATCTCTCTTGCCATGGCTGGGTCAGGCATCTGCCTACCTCTTCTTCTTGGTATTTCCCTTTCCTCTGGTGGATCGGGTGTTTGCCTATCCCTTCTTCTTGGCGACATGGTGAATCTTCCTTTTTCCTTGATACAGAAAGAAAAGAAACCTTTTTTTGCTCTGATACCACACTTGACACAGACCCACTTCTCCTAGATCCACAGATCAGGATCCGTACTGGATATTTTCCTCTCTTCTGGCCCAAAGTGCTCGACTGGCCCTTCTATTTCCCTTTTGGGAAATCTACACCCACAAACGACCTTGAGAAATTTTCCCCTTATATTTCGGAAGATCAGACTTCACATTTTCGCGAGTCCTGTGGCTGAGTGTCTTGTCTCTCAGACCCCCGAAACCCAAAATTATGACACTTGGCCTTTCCTCTCTCTATTTCGCCTTTCTCCTTATCACGATTTCGGGAGTCGCAATGTCATGCAACTCATCCCCTCTACCTCTGAAATCTTGATTCCCACATTACCGAAACTCCAATGTTCGGTCACCAAAATAAATCGATGGTTGTGATTCCCCGCTCGATCCAACGGTCAGCGCATTTTCACATATTGGGAATTTGAGACTCTCGATGCCAAAAACCTCATGTCAACACAAACTCCGAATTCTCAAATCCTGATATCCCGTACTACCATTCTTTTCCAGGCTTTCCACCTTTTCGCTATTTCGGAACTTCCATTCTCGAAATGCGCGGGTCTCCTATCTTCAGGATTTGCGAAATTTCGAACCCCGATAAGCCGATGGACTTTCCTATCTGGATTTTCCCTGAACTCTAGGATTTCCACCACACTTCCTCCTATGATGGACGGTCCTCAATCATTTCGTGATTTCACGAAATCAAATGTTGAAATGCTCTGCATCCTGTCCTCTTGATCCTCGAAGTCCCGACATGCGAAATGTCGACAGACTCTTGATCGTCGCCATGTGTCTCAATAGACGGATGGTCCTGATTCAGTTCAAGATTTTGTGACTTGCGATTCCCCGATGTCACAATTTCTCTGTCAACTCAAAACCCCGGTAGCCGAAATACCAATGGGTTCTTGATCTCCACCACGTGTCCTAATGAATGGATGGCTCAGATCAAATTCATGGTTTTCACTATGAAGTGACCCGATCTCCTGTCCTTGAGACTTTCGATATCCCAAATTATGAAATCTCGATATCCCGACGCCTTTCGGGACTTTCGCTCTGTTTGTGAGGGTTTAACACCCATGCAACTCCTATCAAATCCCATGACTGACGGGTATCTAAGTGAGGTCCGATGGCTCACAATCTCCTAAGCTTGAAACTTTGGAAATAGTCGTAACCCCCTTGCTTCTCTGTCAGATCGGACGGCTAGCGGGACTTCGCAAATTCTCTATGGAGAATTTCGACCGTCCGTCTCTTCCCTTGAGAACTTCCGTGAAATTTAAACAAAATATTTCTCTGCGTGGAACGTGTCCTCCTGTAGTACAATGTCACTACACCCCCTTTCAATTCTTCAAGGCACTTAGCCTCTTGCTTCCCTTCGACGACTTCGAAGGTTCAAACCCTTCTGAGGTTTTCCACAACTTCAAGTCTTTCAGAAAAACTTCTTCTAGCACTCATTGTGGCAGACCTTCAAACACTTTCAAGTGTTGAACTCCTTTCGACTCTGTGCACTCCCTGCAACAGTAGTCTCTCAACAAGTCATCCAGGTTACAAACCCCTGAAGCTTCACTTGGCTTGCGCACACTTTGCACGGCTCATGTGCCTAACTACACTTTTGAGGAAATGAGGACAAAAGCTATCCTATTTGAGCTTTCAGAGACAAACCTCTAAACCCTTTTTCAACGCACTCCTTGCAGACAATTCAGCTACACTCCTTGCAGGAACTCTCGCTCAGATAGAGAAACAATTGAAACTCATTTCCTAACTCTTTCTCTCTCAGACTTCAAACATAATCCTGAAATCATTCATACACAGCATAGAAAGCAAATGTATAACAGAAAGAGTAAAAACATGAACATACCATTCAACATACACATACAAGAAACAAATACAATGCCATGAATCTGAATTAAGACTTCTTCTATTAACTCAAATCTCTGTACATGGGTGTTTTTCAAACACAATTTCTCTATTCCAGTTCTGTATGCTCTTCTCTTGGTAATGTTCTTCACTATCATACAATAATACAATGAGGGTGTCTATATCCGTTTTCCCTCCGCTCCTAAAACTATCAAATTTGAGAATTCAAAGATACCTACTAACATTAAGTAACATAAATGTCTTCTTAGTCCTTCAAACGAGAGTGGGTCGCTCAAGGTCGGATTACAATATATAAGTATGCCTCTCCTTAACTATTACATTTACGTTTGGCGCATCCATCTTCAAAAAAATTTAAACAATTTATCATGTGCCCAAAATGCGTTGGCACTTGCCCCACGCTTGCTTGACGTTGGCGATGCTCCTACATCATTCATCCATCCTTGTACATCAAGTATCATGACACATGTCTCTGATTTCTCCCAGCTGCCCTGAAAGTACACGAACCTTGGAGCATATACAGGATTTTGTCAAATCCTGTAATTTCTGATAAATTTTTAATTTTAATGCTGAAAATTCAAAAATTCAATTATTAAGCTAAGGAATGATAAATGTACCTTGCATAGGTTGTTTTATGGAAAATATGGAATAAGATGAAGGCAAAATAGATGGTTTTGGAGACAAAAGTATGATTTGTGAAGTGAAAATAAGCATAAAATGGTACCCAACAATATATATGGGTTATGAGTTATAATGTTTTAGGCTTATGGATTATAAGTATTAGGGGTTATAGTACTTTGGGGTTAAGGTTCAAGGTTGAGAGGAGTTATAGGGTTTATAATAAACATTGATTAGAGGTTATGGGACATGGTTTATAGGTTTTAGGTGTTAGGATTTATTGGGGTTAAGTGTTAGAATAAGGTTTAATATAATATGGATGATATGGGTTGTTAGGTGATGGAAGTTAGGGGTTTTAGTTGACTAAGGGTCTGGGTTATAATTGTTAGGGGTTCTACATTAGACAAGTTATCATTTATAAGGGTACTCATTGCCTATAGAGTTTAAGGAACCATTTTATATTGGTAAGGGGTTAAATTATAGTTTATAAGTAATATTAGGGTTAAGAGTAATATTAATGGTTGTATAACTTAGGTGTTAACAATGTTTTTTTAGGTATTATAAGAAATATGGTTTTCATGAGTTATAATGTTTTAAGTGTTAAATATTATAAAGTATGAGAATTGAGGGTGTGAAGTTATGGGGGTGAAGATTATATGAGTTATAGGTTTTAGTGGTTATAGTTGTCAAAGGTTATATGGATTAGAGGTTATATAGATTATATAGGTTAGAGGCTCTAGATGTTAACATGTAGGGATTAAAAGAATTAAGGGTTGGGATTTATTGGATTAGGGGTTATATGGATTAGAAGTTACAAGGATTATATGGGTTATATGGGTTAGATGTTATAGATGTTAACAGGTAGGGGTTAAAAGAATTAAGAGAATTAAGGGTTAGGATTTATTGAGGATTATATGGGTTAGATGGGTTAGATGATATCGATGTTAACATGTAGGAGTTAAAATAATTAAGAGAATTAAGGGTTAGGATTTATAGGTGTTAACAGGGTATGCTTAAAGTTAGCTGAAGTAGGCTCCCCCATCACCATTTTGGAGTTGTCTTAGTGTCTTCACCTTCACTACCAGCCTTAAATGCTCCATTAAAAAAAATAGTAGCTAATTTTATAGGATCTATAGAGTAGTCATGATTCTCTTCTTCTATCTCTCAAGCAATGATGAAAATTAAAAGCATAGACCAATGAAATAACCGCAGATTCTCTTCTATCAAATGAGGATAGTGAGACATAAAGTTTTCTTACCACATTCAACCTTTAATATTTTATGCAAGTAAGATTTATTGATTGATGGCATCCCATGTCTAAGTATTTCAGATTTACCATTACTACCAAAAATTACAGCCAACAAACTATGAAACTTACTAATTTTCAAATTCAATATGGCCAAAGGACATATTTTCTGCAGTTCACCACAAAAACACTATCCATGATTCACATCTGAATCGGTCTCTGCCAAACCTTACACCAGGTAAATAATAATTTACTAAATATACTCCCAAAATTATATAATCAGGAAATTATGCTCTTGAAATTGTCCTCATCAAAGGTTAGAAAGATTAATCAAATGATTGCATGCAAATATAGCAAGGGTGAATTAAATGGGATCGATGATGATTTATTTGATCATTCTTTGCCATGTTGGCAGAGGACCTCTCACTTCAAAAGTTCAACCATCGATGTTGTGGCATGCAACATTAATCATGTTACCAACATGAAAGGAAACAACAAACTTCTAAGCCTCTCTCAATTGAGATTATCAAAGCCAAACTGTTGAAAAAGTACAAATGAAGTAGAAGGTTCAAAAGTGCCCACACTCTACTTATTGTTAACTACCAAAAAAAAACTTCTCGCATCCAAGAAAACTTCTCACATCTTTCTGATTGATTGGTTTTGATAGGTTCACAATGATTTGTATTTTTGCAGGATCCACTGTAATTCTTGATGATAAAATATGATGACACAATACTATTCCTTTCAGTTAACATCATGAAACATTTTTCATTGTTGAGAGACAAATTTGTTTCTATGCATCTTTTTAGGACTTTTTCCAATTTTTTCAAGGAATCATCAAAAGTATTTTCATACATAGAAAAATCATCCATGTATACCTTTACACATTCTTGTATTAAATCAGAAAAAATACATGTATTAAATCAGAAAATCTAAAACTGCCCATAATTTTCTGCTAAAACAAGGTATTTTCTGCTGAAGTGGCCATGTTTGACTAGCGTTGACCAAACACCTGGAAAGCTCAGATCCTAAACCTGATAGATATTCATCCATCCTTGTACATCAAGGATCATGACACATGTCTCTGATTTCTCCCAGTTGTCCTGAAAGTACATGAACCTTAGAGCAATTACGGGATTTTGTCAAATCCTGTAATTTCTGATAAAGTTTTAATTTTAATGCTGAAAATTCAAAAATTCAATTCTTAAGATAAGGAATGATAAATGTACCTTGCATAGGTTTTTTTATGGAAAATATGGAATAAGATGAAGGCAAAATGGATGGTTTTGGAGACAAAAGTATGATTTGTGAAGTGAAAATAAGCATAAAATGGTACCCAACAATATATATGGGTTATGAGTTATAATGTTTTAGGCTTATGGATTATAAGTATTAGGGGTTATAGTACTTTGGGGTTAAGGTTCAAGGTTGAGAGGATTTTTAGGGTTTATCGTAAACATGGATTAGAGGTTATGCGACATGGATTATAGGTTTTAGGTGTTAGGATTTATCGGGGTTAAGTGTTAGAATAAGGTTTAAGATAATATGGATGATATGGGTTGTTAGCTGATGGAAGTTAGGGGTTTTAGTTGACTAAGGGTTTGGGTTATAATTGTTAGGGGTTCTACATTAGACAAGTTATCATTTATAAGGGTACTCATTGGCTATAGAGTTTAAGGAAC